>JACDJE010000012.1:2602325-2769451 GCA_016647715.1 Pavo muticus
GGGTTCCGGGCCGGGTCGGGCGGCGGCGGCGGCAGCGGCAGCGGCAGAAAGCGGCGGCGGAGCCCAGGTAGTGCTGCCGGGCGGGGAGAGGGTGGGTGGGGCCGGAGCGCTCCCCGCTATAAGCTGTCCCGTTACGGTGCCCAGGGCAGCGACCGTGTACTGCATGAACGAGGCGGAGCTGGTGGATGTGGCGCTGGGCGTGCTGGCCGAGGTGAGCCCGCGGCTTCCCTTCACCCCGAGCACAGCGGCCTGGCCACGGCGGGGGCCCGCAGGGGCAGCCCTTTGACGTGGCCCTGTGTGGGGACGGCTGATGGTCCTTGTGTCAGAGCTTGCAGCGCGAGGGAGCTGAGGAGAAGGCTTGCAGCGGGAGCCAAGAGGAACAGGACCTTCAGCAAGTGGAACAGGAGCTCCAGGCAGCACCGAGCCAGGCTCCCGGAGGCACAGCCAACGTAGAGGAAGGCAGCGAGCGCAGCCCGGGCCCTCCACCTGGTGCCCGCATGGATGCAGAGAGGACTGACCTTGATGACTCTGAGGAAGATGCTCTGAAATATGTCAGGGAGATCTTCTTCACTTAGCATTGCCTCTACCACAGCTGTGCAGGCAAGGACAGGGTTGGGAGGGCACAGCCCATCAAGAAGGAGGATTGGTACCCTCAGAGAGGGCATTCCTCGGTCACGTGTCAGGCAGTGGCCTGCTGGTCTCCCTTACACCACATCTTGTCACTGTGACACTACAAACCCTCACAAACAGCAATAAAGGGAGTGAAGGAATGCAGTTACTGTACAAACTCAAGGGTGGCGATGCATGCTGGACACTTAACAGCTGCCTGAGCTGAGTCCAAGCTCATCATGAGCTCCAGGCTTGTGTTGGATAGGGCCAAACACAGGGCAGTAAAGAAGGGGCTGCATATTTGCAATGGGCATGAACTGTCTGTCAGCTAAGCTGTGGACCAGCATCCCACCAGTAAGTGGGATGACTCTGATGCGAGGTGCTGGAAAAGTAAAGGTTCAGCTCGCGGTGAGAACATCCCAAGGAAGATTGATACCAGCAAGGTGGTTCACAGATGTGGGTAAGAGTGATAACTCGTGCACCCATGTTACTTGGAATAAAGCCTTGAAGAAACAGTTTTTTTGTAAGTACTTGCTTAGCTTCAGTGGAGAAGAACTAAATAAACTTTTTTTCTTGTTTTTACTTGGTTTCCAATTTCAAAACCCAAAAGAAGCTCCCAGGGAGCTGGGGAATGGAATCTAGGAAAAGAAAACAAAGTGGAACTCACGGGCTGATATAAAAAAATTATTTACTAAGACAGAAAAGGAAAAGGAAAATAACAGTAATAATAGTAATGTATTTTTACTAAACAAGGGATGTACAGTGCAATTCTTTGCTTCCTGATGACCACTGTCCAGGTAGTCCCCAAGCAGCAGCTGCCCCTCGGCCAGCTCCCTGCTGCAGTCACATGTTGTCGTACATGTTACTACCTGAACGTATCAGAGTTGCTGAGGTTTTGAAGTTCCCTAGGGCAAAATTAAGGTGAAACAACAGCAAATTATCAGTTAAATATTTCTTTACATCCCACTACAATATACAGCACAAGATGCAAAGTACTTCTATATCTGTGTGTCCTCCAATTTAGTTGGAGGTTGTAGCCACACTGTCCCTTATCACGTTGGGTAGGCCTCTTTTGCAGCAGGGCAACTTGCCTAGACTTGCACAGGGTGGGTAGGACAGCCTGTCCTCTGATGCCACACCATCTTTCACAAGCCTCTTCCCCTAGTCCTGGCTGCAAAATAAGCATGTGATTTCCACTCGTGCAGCTAAGCAATGCACCCATATTTGAGAAAGTGAAGCGTTTTTAGAGGTTTTCCACAGTATTTTATAGTATGGGATATCCCTTTGATCAGTTTAGGGCAGCTCTCCTGGTTCTGTCCCCTCCCAGCTCTGTGTGTCCCCTCAGTCCCCTTGCTGGCGTGGCAGTACAAGAAGCTGAAAGGCTGAAACATCTTTAGCTCTGCACAGCACTGCCCAGCAACAACTGAAACATCGGTATGTTATCAAAATTGTTTTTATCCTGAAGCCAAAACACAGCATTGTAGCAGATACAATGAAGAAAATAACTGTCCTATCTGAAACCAGGACACTGAAGGTGAGCACTTGGACTAAGGATCCTGCCAGTGATTAAAGCTGTAGCATGATTACTGTTCTAAATCACATCATCCCGCATCTTCATTTTCAGATTTTAATGGGCAAGGTCTCCTCAGTGAAAGGGCTTTGACATGGGTTCATGTGCTTGGCCCAGATGGTGTACATAGTGACAGTGAGAATCTGGAGCAGAATCAGAGCCAAAGTCCCAACCAGTGCCAGAAAGCCCCCAGTGAAATCGGAGGGGTTAATCCACGGTGAGGTTTGGAGGAGAAATATACCCAGGCCTCCAGATAGGAGTAACGTTTTGGTGGTAAGTACGACGAGCAATACCCTCCAGCCCTTTACCTTGTCTACGCACCTCACGTTTGCAAGGAAGAGGGGGTAGAAGAAGCTGAGGACTGAGCAGATGTAGACACAAACCCTGGCCAGTGCTATTCCTAGCCAGCTGATGCCCATGGCCTGCAGATGGCTGACTTCCAGGCACTGCAGCTTCCCAGCCGTCTCGTTCCACAAACAGAAGTTGTAAAAGCCGATGCGTTTGTTGGGGAGGTCGACCAGGTTCCCTGCTTCCACCAGCAGTGCGTAGATTATCAGTCCCAAGGTCCCGACGACCTCCAGGATGGTGAGTGCACAGAGCAGGTGCCCCATGTACTTCCAGCACAGCAGAGCCATTCCATGGCCCACATGCTCTCTTGATACCATGGTGAAGCCCGCTGTGGGGCCACTTGCTGCAAAACATGAAGGGGGAGGACGCTTTGGTTATAGTACATGGTACCTTTCCAAGGAGAGCTCTGAGCCTGTCACAGACAACCCAGCACTGCCCCTGCACACGGAGCACAAGTGTTCCTGCCCTGCTCTGGCTGTGCTTCCCAATGTGCTAAGAGGAGATGGGAGATGAGACCAGTGTGGTTCCCTGATCTCCACACATGCCCTTTGTGCCATGGTCTCACTTTGAACAAGACAGGAATGTGTCAGCAGGCAAGAGAAGCACTGCAGCCCAGTAAGGAGAGGGTTAAGAGCTATCCTGGGAAAATGCTGCTTATTTAGTTGTGGTCAGACGAGGACATCCCTTGTGATCTTTGGACGGCTGAGCAGAATGCAGGCATGAAAGAATCTGAAGTGCAGCTTTACTCGCAGCCCCCACAGCTCTGGTACACCTGGTGCCACTAGTGCCCCACTTTCCACATGTCCCCAAGGCCCCTGCATCCCCTTGAAGATCTGAGCACAGCAAGGCCAGTCACTCTTACCCCTGTCCCCACAGGAAGGCAGGAATGATGCACCTCTGCCCTGGTTGCCTGAGGAGCAATGCCTACACAGGTGGGCAGCTGTGACATCACCAAGGGGCACCCCAGACCGAGCTGCATCTGCCCACCCACATCTGCTGGGGCCCAGGGAGGTGGGTGCAACAGACAGACCAACAGCCGCCGTCATCCTCTGTCCTCTGGCTGGTAGCTTGGCAAGTGCAGCTGCCTGCTGCTCTCCCAGAGATGCAGGCCGTCCTCAGTGCCTTCCTGCAAGCTGCTGCGTCACGCTGAAAAACAGGGAAGTGGCATCAGGAAGGGGCATTGCTGTCTGCTGGCTACAGAGGCAGACAGCATTGCAGTACCAGCCACCTTGGTCTGCGCAGGAGCACCAACACGGGGTAAGGAGCTCAAGACCTTGGCTTCATGCTTGAGGCTCTGCAAATAGCCCCTTTCTTGAGTTTGCCAAGCATTATCTCCTATGAATCATTTACCAGTTCCATCAAGAAGCTCACAGTGTGGTCCTGCTATCTCCTGTCCGCTGTCAGCTGTGCTATGGTATATCATCCCAATGTCCTGGATGTCCACAGCCAACCTTCCTACGCTATGCTGCGTGCATTCCCACCCCATGGACACTTTTGGATTTGGTACAGTCTCTCTGAGTTTTCAGAGCACCTGGAAAGACTCTGCCCAGTGCCTGGCAGCACTGCTGGTGACTGGAGACCCTTCAGCATCCCCCTTCTACCCATCTGCATGTTTGAGAGCAGGACACCTACACTAAATGTGTACAGAGAGAAAAAATCATAGGATCATAGAATCGTTTGAGTTGGAAGGCACCTTTAAAGGTCATCTAGTCCAACTCCTTTGCAACGAACAGGGACACTATGGCTAGATCAAGTTGCCCAGAGCCTGGTCCAGCTTAATTCCATCTCAGACTTCTCTCCCCCCGCTACAGTTATAGGCAGGAGGAGCACTCACAGCACAGAGAGAGCCACAGGATCCAAACAGGTCTGCCCCTTCCCCAGGTCAGTGCCTCACTTCTTCTTGTGGCCTCCCTTGGAGCTCTTCATGGCGGGCTTCTGGAGAGGCTGGGAGGCTACACAGAGGATTCCTCCTGTTCTGAACCTACTACAAAGACACAAATGACCAGGAAAACATAAACACTTGAGCTGGAAGGGACCTTTAAAGACCATCTGATTCAACTTGCTGCAATGAACAGGGACACATACGGCTGATCAGGGTGCTCAGTCTGGCCCAGGACCAGGATGGTGTACAGTAAGAGTAACATTTCATCAGAAATATCTGACAAACCCCTTGATAACTCACTAAGAATGGCAACCACTGCCATCAAACCAGACATACATTAGTTTCACAAAAACAAGGTCACATATCCCACTACTTTTATGGTTTTGTTACTCTTTTTATGTTTCAATAGGAAAATGTGGAAAAAAAGTGAATTATATACATTAACTATGTTTCCTATTTTATACATGGCTCAAGACAAGTCCTCTTCACACAGTGTAGCCCCAAGGTTGGACATCCATGCTCTACATGGATGTCCTAAGGAAGGCAAGGTTTATAGAAGCATGGGGTTTCTGCTTAATCATCCCATGTCATTTTCTATTCTCCCACCCCCAAACAAACAAGCCAACCAGGAATTAAAAGCTGTAGTATCACATTTGCCACACAAGGAAGCAAATTTATATGCCTAGCAGGTTCATGGAAAGGTATTGCAGAGGTAGAGGAGAGCCAGCTCAGGGTGCCCATGCTGCTGAGTGATCGCTGCAGGTATGATGCTCCTTGGAACCCCCGGTTCCTGCCCTCTCCTTGCATACTCACATGTCTCAGGACCTATTTGTCTTTTCCCAGCAGTGCAGCCTCGCTCCCTCCTCAGGCAGATCTAGCTCTGCAGCCTCCCACTGCCCACAGATCTGCCTGTGCTAGTGCTCTGTGCTAGCTGGGGCAGAGAGTGAGTAACCTAGCGAAGGCACATAGCCTGGATATGAAGCCAAGGCCTGGCAGCCCGCCAGCGGTGCAGGCGCAGTGTTGGTGAGTCTGCAGCCCGGTCCCAGCTGCCTTGGAGGCAGCCTGGCTGAGAAGCTGGGATAAACAGGAAAGAGCTGTCACCCACATGCAGCTGGGGCCTTTCGCAGACAGCCCGTTTGCCTCTCAGCCCATGACTTTTGGTCAGGAGAGCCTGTGGCTCTTACCACAGCGGTGCAAGAGAGCAACCCATGTGTGGTCAGCCCCCAGCTGGCTCTGCTGCTGTGCCTCAGGGTAGACGCTGCTGGAGCTCCGTGCCTCAGCTCTGTGTGTTGGGCCCCGGAGCTGCCTGGGGTGTCTGTGCAACACAGGGCTCATTGAGTTGCTGGTGTTGGGATGGCACATGCCTTCCCAATCTCTGTTTGCAGGCAGGGAGCACCTTCCCCTCAGCGAGCTGCAAGTGGGCAGAGGGAGCAGGACAGGAGGCATGGCTTTGGGGTGGGGGGAGCCCCTGATGATCCCCATGTAGGGGCACACAGCTGTGCAGAGCCTAGAAGCAAGAGGCTGGCAGTCCCTCGTAGCTGGGGAAGAGAGGACCTGCTCCCTCCTCGATTTTAGCACCTGACAGCACTGCTTGTTCCCCTGGCAGCTCCCCTCATTGCCATGGCATTGCAGGGGTGGGGGACACCGCTGGAGGATACTTACAGGTTGCCCATCAGGATGAGTGCGGAGCTGAAACAAACTGCAGAGCAGATCCTGCCTGTGGCTGTTCCCAGGTCCTGTGCTATCTGGGTTCTGACGTACAACCCCTGTTACACAAGGCTTTATGCCTTCTGCTTTCTGTTTTGGTTTAGAGGGTTCTGGGATCCTGATGCTGTGCTCCTCCCAGATACTGCGTCATAAAAAAATGTGAGAGGAGAGAAAACAAGCCAAGCCGCCCTGTCTCAGCTGGGTGGAGAGTTGCACTTTCTTTTCCTGGCCCTGCCAGCTGTTGTGCATAACTGAATGGGTAATGGGAATTGTGCTGCTAGAGTGGCTTGGGCAGCTGTGGGGGCCAAGAGGAGTTTGCTTCGTTGGAATACTTCTGAAGAGATGACCATCTGTAGCTGTGGTGTGGGTGTTGTGAAGCTGACACTTGCATCACCACTTCTCCCGTGTTTTTGAGTGAGTCACCTGGTGAGTCACATTAGCAGAAATTGGCAAGAAAAGATCTGGGTTTTTAGCCCTACATCTAAAGCTGCCTATTCAGCACCTGTGAGCAAAACCACTTCCTTCTCCCATACCGATTTCTGATCTCTTTTCCTATTTGTGCTTCTGCCAGCTTCTGATTTGCAGCCTGCCTCCTGGCTAACATTGTCTCTGCCAGCTGCAGTTTGCAGTGTGTGCGGAGTTATTTCGGTGTTAAGGATCTGGATCAAGGTGGTTCAGATCACAAGTGGATTGGGCAAGGATTTTGGTGGGGGAAGTCAGAGGGAAAGGGCTTGCAGCAAATAATCTCTAGCAGGCCACAGCTGCTGAGCTGACTATGGTGAATGGCCTGGCTGCAAAGGGAAGCCTTGGAGGCGAGCATGGCCATCATCTAAACATTGTGGTTGCCAGCTGGAGAATTGAGGAATGAGCAGAGACCGTTGAAGTGAGACCTCAGTTCCAGTCAGGATGACTGCCACAGTGGGCCTGCTCTCTCAGCTAACCAGGCCATGCTTGTCGTGTCACAGCACTTCTCCTGGAGCCACCGTCCTCCAGGGGTGGCTGATGCCCTTCCCCATCTTCTGCACCTCAGCCCTCATGAGTGTGAAACCTGGCCATGCATACTGGCTTTAGTCTTTGCATATGCCTCCATCTGTCTGGCCTTCTCTGCACTGCTCAGGACAATAAATCCAGCATTCGGGAATGTTATCCTTGGGGTGTGGCATCTTTCTGGCCCTCGCTGGTTTCCTGATTGCACACTGATGGCAGGTCGTTCCTCAGTGATCCCTGAGGAGTTTTGTGTCTCCTCCCCTGCAGGACCTTGGACTCTGGTGCTTGTAATGCCTTCTGGGATCCCAAGGACACTAGAGTCCCAGAAGTTGGCAATGACCCTGGTACCCATGTCTAAGGGAATCTCCACAGAAGAACTGTGTTCTCTTTAATTATTTGAAGAACCTGTCAGCTATATCTAGTACCGCCCCATTGTAGGGGGCCTGAAGGATTACTGTGGAGGTTCATAGTCTGGAGGGAAGAAAGGTTAGAATTTACTTCACATTTTTCCACACTGTTTGGAAATCACTTTTATTTGGAAGAAATAAAAAAATTACAAATTTTATCTTCACTGTAATCCTGCTGGTAACTAAAAAGAAATAAATCTTAGTGAAACAACCAACTATATGCTTCTCTTCCCATAGCTATCATAATGAGGCAACTGAGAAGCTAAGAGCTTGTCTTGGACTTGAGTCCAAGGTAGTGCAAAGCTAAATGGCTTTGTGTTGTCTGCATGTCTGCTGAATTTAGGACTCTGTGAGGCTGAATCCTATTCCGTCTGGGTGTCAGATGTGTCTAGTTCTTTCTTATTGAAGAGAAAAATAATTTAGGCTTTATTTATTACTGGCAATTTTAGCCCAGCTCCTCTCAAATGCTAAAAACTCAATGGCCCTAATTTTGCAACAGTAGGTTATAATTTACACATTTAAATGGAGCATGCAATGGAGACAGAGACAAAGCAGAGTGAGGAAGCCTGCTAAATTGCTTAAGGGGCAATCCTAAGTACTACACAATATAAAGGAGACAAAACTTAGTACCTGTTTAAAGAAGCATATTTTTCATCTGTTCTTCCAGATATCTGTACAGTGCTGTACACCTCAAGACAATGCAAACTATGCAGGCATATGACTGTAATGAGTAAAATGCTACCCAGGTCTATAAGGATACATGAATGGCCATACTGGCTTAGACCAAGGGGCCACTTACTTATCACAGCAGTCTGTCTCCTAGGTGACTCTGTGTGGATGCTGAGGAGGGAGTAGAAACAGAACAAACATACACAGTACATTTCCTAAGCACTCTCCTCTGTTCTCACTCATGTCAGCTGAGGACATTTCCCAGACCATATGCAGCCTGTCTATTTAAAAACTCCCACTGGTGTATTTTTAAGGCACATGTCCACCTGAAACCATGCATATTTTTTGCATCCACACATCCACAACATCCTTTAGCATGGAATTCCAAAATTTGCATACAGATCTTGTGTCAAATATTTTTGCATGTAAAATTTATTTGTTGGTGAAAAGGGAAATGATTCTCGTGGCTTATGATCAGTGAATGGTGGCTTCAGCTGCTCAGTGAATAATCCCTCTCCTTTAGAATCTTAGGAAAACTTCCAAATAGAGTTGAGGTGGGTGGGTGACACTCAGGTATTCATGCAGCTCCTTCTGGAAGTGGAGACCGCCCCACAAAATCAGTATGTATAGTTTAACACAAATGATGTTTTATACTGAGGAGACACTCCCAAATAAACGGGTTTAGAATTTGAGATAATTCTTCATGTGGTAAAAGACTTCATAAGCACATTAGTCAACTGTGTGTGAACAATTTTTCAGGAAAAAAGGGCAAGAAGAATTCTTTGTTTCTGCTGTTTTTTTTATGTACTACCTCACTGCTAGCTGTAATCCATAGTCAAGGTTCTGGGAATTGTTTAAGTAAATCATATAGATGACTCTTTCACATGCCTTTATTAGCTGAAGGACTGGGGCTCCAGAACACATCCTGATATTTTGCAGCAGGTTGTCTGTTCTCTGCTTCAGGCAGTAAGGGCAGGGAGAACTGTGACGCGCTTTGTGCCTGGCAGGATTTACTCTTCCTAAACTTTACAGCTTGTCTTGCTGTCTTGTTTTTCTCGAGTCTTCTGGGTTTTGAGGAGAACCTCCCCGTTTTCCGTTCTTCCTTTTTTGAATTGCTCTTTGCACCATGATCATGACCTGAGTCAAAAAGGAGGAAAAAACAAATCCGCATCAACTACGAGTGAGTAGCTGCTTACTGAAAAAGTACGTGGCTTTGGTTTGTTTCACATGATACTGTAGTGTTGTGGGAGAAACATTTCCTTGACTGAAGGAGAGCCACAGCGTAATTCAAAATTTAGTACTAAAATATGAAAGCTTCAGCTCTAGGCAGAGAACCTGCTTCTACTGCTCCAGCATTTCCTACATTTCATAGAATCAGATTTGACATCCCTTTATCTCCAGTAACTGCAGAAGGAGAGTAATGCAGGGTCAGAGGCATTATGCCTCACCATTACGTTGAGATTTTTCAAACTCTTTTCCATGGGCTGTTCTGAAAGAGGTTAAAGATACTCTGGCCATTCAGTATCTCAGATGGAAAGCTCCATTAAAGCCAGTTCTGATATCCTCCATAGAATGCCAGCTACATGAAGGAGTTTTCCAGCACTGTTACTGCCAGCTACCGTCTGTCTTACTGCTTTACTAAATCCTACTGTTCAGTATTTTTGGAATAGAACAGTAACTGAGAAACCTTTTAAATACTGAAATGTCTTCTGTGAAGAGTTGGAGACACTTTTTCCATTGTGTTTCTTTGTCTTCTGAGCGATCAAATCAAAGCTGGATGAATGGAAATTTTCTCTTCTGGGTAGGATTATGTCACAAAATACACTTTTTCCTGACTCCTGTGGCACAGATGGCTTTTCACAATTGCTGTTAGCGTTACAGGTGAGCCTTTCAGAGCTAAAACACACAGAGATAAGGAGAAAAAATATTTTATTTCCATACAAATTCATGACAAGATATATATAAAGATGATGACCTAGAAGACAAAATCATTACAGGTAAAACTCCTGCTACTTTCGTCTGATGCATTTCATAGAATCAATTTCCTAAGAATCACAGGAGAAAAAAAAAAAGAAGTAATGTACTGTATTTCAAATTTTACAGAACCACAGAGCCATCACACTGCATCAAGTACACCAGTGCCAACATTATAGCCCTTTTCTGAGCCCTCTTCTGAGTCAGACAGAAGTACCCATCGTAGAAGCAGCAGAGGGATACCTTGCCATTACAGAAGTAAAGAAAGACACCAAGACATTTCTTCTCTCTTTTATCAGTTGAAAGCCCAACTTTTTCAAGTATGTGTAAAAAAAGCCTGAGCTGAAAGGTGCCAAGCAGGAATCCTTGAAATTATTTAATGTTAACAAACTGATTGGCCTTATTTCACAGGGCGATTCTGTCAGGATCCGCAGCTATCTAACTAGCCAGCTAATTCCACTTTGGACTGTTGCTAAACAACAGCCAAGTGTACAGAAGGTACAGAACATTTGTTCTACCAAGGACTGAAGACTCATTGTTAGTATTACTGCCATAAGGTTTTGCAATAGGGTACTGCCTTCATTGTTCATCGTCAAATTGCCACACCCTAAAAGCAAAGGGAATGTTCTAGCACTGAGCTATGTAACAGAGCCAGGACAATACTGTTTTAAACAGATGTACTAAAATTAGTACGTCTGTTTTAGGCTATCTGTGTCACCTACCCCTTTGTTTTCTCAGTGGGCCTTTTTCTTCTCGCTGTTTCTTTCTGGCTGCACGACTATGCATTCCCTCACTGCCTCCCTCTCTCCCAAGGCAGCAGAAATCATCCCTTCTTTGAACAAAGCATCAGATCAGTGCCTGTGCCTCTCTCTGCCACTCCAGCAAAGCGGGTGAGAGGAGGGCTATAGTCTAAAGGAGGGGGTCTGGTGCTCTAGGTAGGATGGAGGAAAAAGGACTCTCTTCTTGTCTAGCAGCGCCTTTCACTGAAGTCTCCACCATGCAATGGAGTGGCAAAGGACAACTGTCTTAGTTTGTGAATGAAAAAAAATGATGCATGATATCAGAGGAGTATGAAAAGGAGGAGATGAGTCTGACAGAAATCAGCTTGCGATCATTCTTTCACTCCAGCTTGTGAAAAAATGAAAAGTTCGTAGAAAATGATACTCTCCTACCTGAAATACTTTCCTACTTGTTTGGCAGAGGCTGTCATTGGCAATTTTACTGTAAAAAATTGGGAAAAAAAGAAAAATATTCAATGTGCATGTCATATCTCTCAAAAAATAACAACAAAATGAATCACATGAAATTTTGCCTTGGCCAGTTCAGATTCAGTGATGGCTGTGCCTAGTAAGGATTGCAATAAATAACGTTACTGTAAGCAGACATCTATGGACATCAAACCAGATGACCAACATCCAGATTCAGGGTGGCAAGGTGTGGGGGTTACGACTTCCTTCATATTGAACTGATTCCACCTCACATCCCCACATCCCCTTCTTCATCTATTGCCAAAGTCTATTTTGGGATAGAAACACTCCACACAGCTCCCAGTGAAACGCTTCTACTGTGGATAAAACTATACATCAGGGAGTGAGAATGCCAAAGGCAGCATGATTGTCTTGTTTTGGCAAGCCTGCAGCTCTGTTTAAGTGTGCCCTCAGTCCTAGTCTCTGCTCTAAGGCAAGCAAACATTGGCCAATCACATGACAATGGAGTAAACACGGACTTCAGAGCAGGGACTATAAGGAGGATGCAGAGAGGCTAGTGAGTCTCATAGCCTCCTGTATTCCTTCTTGTATTTCTCTTTTCCTGACTGTGATTCTCTGATCAATATCAACAAGTCTAGATGCTCTACTGAACAGTGAGAGAAGAAAGGAAACCCACAGCTAAAGAGAGGGGGACTTACGGAGTACTACAGGAAATTGACATATGCAGGTTTGAATCCCTTGAACTGAATTAAAAAGTATCAGCTGTCTCTCATGATTAAGAGCACTAATTGCTAGGATACCATGGAGGCTGACAGCTACACAACCACTTCAGGAAGTGATGCACATGGCTGCACTATGTGTGGTGTTTGCAAACATCTCCACTGCATGAGTACTGCTATATCGAGCCACGCTGGTCAAACAATGTGGATAGGAATGGGAGAGAAGAGGTGGTGCCATCTGGTTGATCTTGACAGAGGATACATGCTCATGAGCTGCTCAGCTGCTAGAGTTCACTGCAGGAGAGCGGCTGAGTAAGAACAGGGTGCCCTGGGGTGTGAGAAGTGCCAGAGTCACTGCAGCCAGGGGAGCTGAAAGCAGCATGGCAGCCTCCAGGCTGGTGGTGCCGCTGCATTCAGGCAGCAGCTGAACAGAGGCCCAGCACAGGTGGGATGAAAGTACGTGAGTCACAGCAACCCTTAGGCTAGAAATTATTTCCTCTCATATACATGTAAGCATCTGCCTTCACTACACAGCCTGCTAATTATAACATTTCTTAAAAATGTTATCAGAGAAAAAGATTCTGGGATGCAGTCCAGATCTAAAACCAAAATAACAAGGCAGTTAAGAGCCAGGATTTTTTTTTTCTTTCCTCTAAGCAACCCAGTTCCAGGAAAGCCTAGATAGAATGTGATCTGTTAAATTTTTACCCTTGGGCATTATAGGTAGGAACAGCTGCAGCTCGGGAAGAAAGTGATTTAAAGTCCCCCAGGACTGTAAGAACAGCAATCTGTACACAAGTTCTTTATCAGTCTCCTATTTTGCAGGCAAGCCCTGACAGTCATATGTTCAAAAGCACAGACACTACATGTGCTGCAGAAGTCAGTCACTGCTGCAGTTATTTGTGCCCAAACTTAGAAGCTGGAAAAGGAAGTTACATTTCACCTCCTCTCTCCCTCTATAATGCAGCAAACTCACTTGTCTTCCTAGGAACCCTTTCATAAACTACATATCTGCTTCCAGCTACCACAGTGCTTTTTGTTTGGTTGGTTGGTTTTGTTTGCTTTCTGATTAAGTTATCCAAGACAAAAACAAAGTAGTCTAATAGGGTAGAATAGCTCTGGGTATATTTTGGAAAAAAAACAAGACAGGAATTCAGAAACAAGAACAAAGTCATTGCCAAAACTTACTGCTACTAAAAGACATTGTTAGACTTTCAGCATGCAAAGTGAGATAATTCTGTGAATGACGACTCATTGTCCTGAGACTAAATTTCAACATCCTTTATGTAGTTAGAGAATAAATAATATATACTCACATTCCTATTTTCAACTGATACGTACTGACATGGCACTGTAAGGTGAGGACAGGCATTTTCCTAATTGGGGCATTACTACTTTACTACTTTCTTCGTAGATTTACTTGTTTTTGTGTATTTCTGAGTATCTGATAGTGGGCTTTTTGGGTAACTTTTTTGGGTAACTTTGAACACTAAGCATAACAAATTCCATTGATTTTCAGTATTCTGTCCTCAGCAATGTTTTCAATTAAAACCCTACCAAAAAATCTACCAATCCATTTCCCTGCATAACTGCTACACAAGAGATTGCCTTTCAGGATATTCCAAGACAGTTTGTTAAATATGTTAATTTCTGCTCTTGAAGTTGCCTCAAGTTCATTTGTTCTCCAATGAGACTATTCCCAATCAGTAAAGATGAATGTAACTATGTGATGAAGATAGTTTAAAGCAAAGCAAAATGAGCTCTTCCAACAGCAGAGACTGAGTGAAATCCTAGCCAAAGGACCCTGTATTTATCTTTTTGGAACATTTGCTTTGCTGGGGTTTAGGCTTATAAAAGGGAAAAAAAAAAAAAAAAAGACTAATTGAGATTTTAAGAATTAAAATAAATATATAATGTCTACCTTTGTCTGCTGGGTGAAGTTCCTGAAATATCTTGTGTTGGATTTCAGTGCCTGGGGTCTGTGAGACAGAATAGAAACACAAACAAGTTATTAATAAGCTCCAACAGAATGAATGAGAAAGGCATATGAATAATAAGTCAGCCACTTGATGGCTTGTTCTGGGAGTATACAACTAAATTAGGATAGGGGAAGTTTGGTGGTAGGAAAAGGGTTAATATGCAACAGGCTTTTTCTCTCTTTTTTTTTTCCAGGCAAAAGGCAAGTTGACAATTCAGTGGTTGGCCTGATTTCCAAAAGCTCAAAAACTCAGCAATTTCTGCTCACATTTCAAGCTTTTGGGTGCTCCGCAGTTAAAAATAGAATTAGTTTCCTTTTTGGGGAAGTAGGAACACTATATTAGACTCTGTTGTTTTAATCAGGATTTTTAAGTGTTAGCCGACTATAACGAGTCTCACATTTTCTAAATAGTTATGTAGGATGCTGAACAACAATAATGGAGAAGTGACATGTTTAAAAAAGATTAATTCCATAGGGTAATAGCTAGACCAGCTGAATATATGTGCTGAGCACCACCTCTAAGTGGCAGGAAGGGGCATAAGGCATTGTTAAGAATACTGCCAACATGAGTATTTCAGACTTGGAGCTTGGCAATAATCCCACTGTTAATTAAAAATGTATTGCCTGTTTTCCTAGAATCCACAGTTACCTTTTTCTCTTTTAAACTGGAAAACACAACAGAAAATATTCCACTGGACTTGGCAGAAATCTTGTTCAATGATACTAAAAGTGAGATGAGTCAAACTGAGTGAGTTGTATGTTAGTGATTTTGGAGACTGAAGGGGAGCTGGTGTAGGCTCCAGCTCCAAGGCATATTCCGTGACAAAAAGATCTAAATATATCAAATAATATTCCCATGAGACAGAATTTTATGATTTTTCCTGTCATGTTTTCCTTGTTCACGTTAATATTTCCATAAAAATCTGTGGCATAAATTAGATACTATTGTCAATAAAGAACAATGATCTAGGTCAGCAACTCTGGGTGACAAATTTGCTCATTCAGAGTTACAGTGCTTGAATTAAGTTGTCATATATCAGTCTGTCATCACAAAAAGAACACAACGTGTTTCTATTGGGATGGCAATCACTCACATTTTTGCTTTCATGACTTCTGTCCTTGGCAGTGCTGTTAAAGGGATCTCCTGATGGTTTGTTTTTTTTCTGCACAGAAAATAGGATGTAACATTTTGATTCATGAGGGAAGATTATAGTTACGAAGAAAAGGTTGTAAATAAACACGATAATCACAATGCCAGAAGGAATATGTGTAAGCAAGCTTTTCAAGATTGAATTCCTTATGCTGTTCTGCTCAGCAAATATTTATGAACCTGGACGCAAACATATCATACTGACAAGGGACCTCACTTCCTACTCTATTTGGGAGGTTTATTTTTAGTCTGGGAACCTGGAGAGCCAGGGTTTCTCAGGAGTATTAATTGCCACTGCTTTGTTTTTTTTCCAGTGTTCGGGCTTCTAGAAGGGAAGACTGGCATAAAATACAAAAAGCTTGGGAAGCTATCTATTGAACTAATTAAAGCGTTCATAAAGCAGCTAGCGTTATAATATACAGCATTATAACATATGTGTACACAAAGAGACTATCAGCCATCAAAACATTAATATTAATTAAAATGACAGTTTGCAACAGGCAACAGTAACAGTGCTCCTATTTTACATCTGAGGGACACATAGTTTTCCAAGCTGATCATTAACAAAGTACAGTTGAAGGCTCCATAAAGCTCTAGCATGAATTCCAGTCAAAACCTCTACTGTACCTGTGGTGTCCCATTAACCACCTTTTCCAAATGCCTTAAAGAACTTCAAGGCCAGGATGGGGCTCCAAGCAACCTGGTCTAGTGGGAGGCGTCCCTGCCTATAGC
Organism: Pavo muticus; assembly: GCA_016647715.1. Taxonomy (NCBI): domain Eukaryota; kingdom Metazoa; phylum Chordata; class Aves; order Galliformes; family Phasianidae; genus Pavo; species Pavo muticus. Next base: position 2,618,266 of record JACDJE010000012.1, read on the forward strand.
AGGGGGGTTGGAACTAGATGATCTTAAAGGTTCCTTCCAACCCAAACCATTCTATAGTTCTATAGTTCTATGGAAATCCATCAAGAACAGCAATGGACATTTCTCTAAGTCTTTTGATCTAATAACATTAATTTAGTCACTGAAGCAGATCCACAAGGGAAAACACACATAATCACAAGAGGATAAAAGTAAGAAATTTGTTGCAAGAACTGTGATGCATTCAAACTCATTTGATAAACTACTGTTACTTTCTGAGTGCATCTTATTGTTGTTACAGTGTTAGTTTGATGTGCTTTGCTCTACTGTCATACAAAAAAAATACTTACATAGGATACATAAGTCTTTGCTTGTTTCATAAATTACAGAAAAGGATCTAGTGCAGCCCTACTTAGCTAGCAGTTTTGCCATATCTACTGGTGTTTATAGATATTGGCATGCAAAGCCAATGGCAGCTGACTACCATTGTTAAGCCTGAGGTACAGACGCTGAAGCAACTAAGCTTTACCAAATATTCTCCTGCAGCTTCTGTGTTTCTAGGTATGCATTCCTGTCTTTCTTTATTCTTGGGTGTTTCTTTTATGCATATTACCAAGCAGGTCTACCTAAACAATGAGAAGTGATACCCTACTGTTCTGCAGTGGTCTTCCTTACTTGTCTGTACTTCAGTTATCTAAACTGTGTTACACCCTTCCAATTCTACTTCTGAGTTCGAAAGTCCCTGAAATCACAAGAGAGTTACACATCTCTTGTATCACTGGGATAAATGTAATTGTAGGGCCTTTAATCACAATCCCTGGGAAGCATACCATGCACGGGTGTTTTGCAGCAAGCAATGATAAAATACACAAGAATCACGTGGCAGCCAGCTCAACGTGCAGCTCTGAGACAGGCAACAGGCAAACAAGCATGACTTGCTTTATATATGCCCTTTATAGGCCACAGGGAAACAGTGCTCAGGGACATCGGAAAAAACAGGATTCAATCCCACTGACTGGCGTGGTGGGCTTTTTGACACAAACAAGGCTATTTTAAGCAAATACCCTGGAATAGCCCAGAGTTTTAGGCATACTTTTCACAGAGCTCAAAAGCTGCCAGCCCACAAGAACGGGCAGGCTGCCAGCCTGATGAGAGGAGGGGGAGCGAGAAAACATGAAGGGCTGAGAAGCACTGAAAAGCCCACGATACTTGGCATTAGTCAGAGGATGCTAACTTCAGGGTCCATTTACCAATTTCATTCTGAAGTTCTCATGAATGATTTATTTTTTTAAATGCAGCCCTGTGAAATGTTCCTGTGTGGATTTATTACATGTGAACAAACTGAATCTCAAAGGTAATATTATAAGACCAAACAAGATGGAAGTTACATTAAGGAAAAAAATCTCTCAATACTCCCTCCTCCTCTGTGTGCTTTCACCAACCCTCTGCTATTGGTTATTGTACTGTGCAGGACACTTTTCACACAACCAATTATGTTAGACTTCCCATGATTAACACAGTCCTGGAAATAGCATCACATCAGTAGCAGAAACTCTTGTTTGGTTCTTCAGCACAGGCCAGAAATTTCAAGCTGTAAGTAAACATTAAAAGTCAGCACCACTCACACAACCCCTACATCAGAAGTTACTACCCCTTGTGTGGGTTGGGTGAGCCTGTCGGCATTTCATTTTCCTTAGGTACAAAACCTGGCAGTACTGCTTAAACTTTGGATGACATTGAGGCTCTGGAGCTGCTGGGCTCTGCATAAACAAGACTCACCAGAGCTTATCTGACTGCATCTTCTTTCCATCGGTCATAACTAAAACTAGGTCCAAAACTCCAAGTCATACGTCTTGTCAACGAACCCACTCATTTGAAATGTCTATCTGCATGTTTTGAGAAGTGCTACAGGGTATCTCTTCAGTTTTATTTATGCTTAGTACACAACCTTAGTTATATGGCTTTCCCTTTTACTGTTGTTTATGGTATCTGTGACATAAACAGGAAGTAACAATTTACAGGAACTATTATTGTTGGCTAAAAAAGTAATACACTCACAAAAGTTTGTTTTGCTTCTCTACAGTAAACATCGTGAGGATTATTGTAGCAATCACAGACAACAAAGAAATAAACAGGACAGAAAGATTTGGGTCCATTCTTGTGCAGCAAGTAAATGTTTCAGGAAAAAAAAGGGTCTCACTGTCGTTCAGTGGAAGCACTTTGTAAAATATGGGGATAGATTTGCCTACAAATGTGAAATAGGCAGTGGGGTAGCCTTTTGCTGACAGCACTTAGCAGCAGTAAGATATGTTATGTCTGTATGTGTGAGAGGAAAACACAACTCCTGAACACTGAATGGAGTGTCTGCAAAGTATGGTTGACATCACTGCACAATATGCTAAGAGTTGACATCCTCCTCCTCACACTTATCCTATGTCTGCTTGCCCAGCTGCACGGCGCAATCTGATAGGTAGAGATCTGGCTGTCTTTGAAACTGTACCACTACATTATGGACAATTTGAGTTAAGCTATTAAATAACAGTACTGCTCTGCACTGTTAATTTGGATTTCATCTCTACAGATTATGTAAGCACTTTACAATTATCAGCTACCTAATTAATTTGTTAATTATTGTTCTCACTGACTGAATCCAAACTTCTTTGGAATAGAAGCTGATAATCACTAGTGATTATTCCCTAGTGGCATTTGGGTCAGAGATGTAAACAGCCAATAAAAATTCATAGCATACCTTAGTACCTAGTTTTAGCTGGTGTGCAGCAATATCATAGGAGTCCGAGCTGTCAGAAGATTGGCTGCTGTAAAAGATGAGCATTGTTTTATTTAATTTCTAGATTTGGTGATTGCAAACAGCATTAATTCCAACCACTAGTAGGTATTTTCTGTAGTAACTCTAGTTGTAGAGATGTAAATATGTTTTCTAGATACCTGTCTGCCAGATCCACATTTTCATTTTACAGCTAACTTGCAGAAATCATAATCATCTTAGAGAAAACTTGGTTATTGGAAGAGATCTGTTTTATCCAGGTTGTCCAAGTGGCATCTCCCACTTCTGCTCAGCCTTCTTTTAGTTCTACTTCACAAGCTTTCCCCCACCAAGCCCTCCCATACAGCATCATCTTCTTTGTTCCCAGTGAGCTTTCTCTCAGTTCTCTAATGGTGCATTAAGATTTTGTGTCTCCTTTTATTTCCTTGCATTTCAGCACCAGTTTTGAAACTCAGATTTTGATTTGTATACCCTGGCCACCTAAAGTAAAATGAGATTGATCCAACTCATAATGTTTCCTCAGAGAAGAGATCTACTGAAGTTTTATTCATTCCTTACAAGGTGCAGAGAACATATATTATTTTATATATTTGTATATGTGGTGTATCTTAATAGTTCTAAATTACCTTGAATCCCAGTCTAATGCATCAGAATTCAGGACTTCGGAGCTCACCTTAGCTTGCTGTGTCACTACTTTCTCATGTTCCTTCAGGCACAGGCAATGATAAGAAAACCACATATGTTTTAATTAAAGCTATTAGCAAATTTACTATTACTCTAACCCTGTAGAGGATTATGTTTTGTGACAGTAGGATGAACTGAGGAAGGAGGAAAAGCCTCAGAGTGACTTTCCTTACCTCCTTATTATCAACAGAGTAGTTCAAGAGAGCATCACAGAAATGCTGTCCTATTGATTCCAAGTCTTTGATATCAAAATGGGTGCTTTGTCTCCAGCCTGCACATCAATAGGAGCAAATCAGAAATGGAAATGTCAGTCATCCTGCTGACTGCCAGCTGTGGTGTGTCAGCATAGTGGCTGACTGCAAAATCACTGTCACTGACAGATGCTAGAAATAGGTCTACGACTGCTAGGCTTTTATACAGATAGCATTAAGGATCATCATTCTGCCTATGTGGACAAATCTATCTACTCATAGCAGATTAACTATGTGTTATATTACTTTCCACATCAACTGTATTTCTTTTTACCAAGGATCTTCTTCCAGATAGCTGATTCCCATACAAATATTTTTAGTTTCTACTTTTAATTTGCCACTTACCAATATTGTTATTTAACAGTACAGATGTAATAATGCTAGTGGTGGCCTGAATGGCCACCAGATGAATACTGCAGTTTTGGTATTTTTTCCAGATCTTCAATCATCATTCATTTCTACCCAGTAAGAGAGAACACCAACAAGGGGTTGGGTGGCTCAAGCTACCATTTTCCCCGAAGAAGCAAAAGGAAAGGTCTTGTTTGATGATTATTTACTCAATAGCTACAGGGAATTGTCTCACCCAGCTTAGAGCCACAAACAGAGGCTTCCAAAGTGTAGCTGTTGTTGATGCCCATCTTCCACATTACAACTCGACCTGTGCTTTCTTTGCTCTTTTGTACTCTGAAATGGCAGTCTGGGAATGAGAACTTAAAAGATGGGTACACCATTAAAATTTGAACTGAATAGGAAGATGCAATCATTTCATTTTAAGGTTGTTTTCTTTTTTTTTTAATATATCCTATCTACCAGATAAATAATTGTGAGTTTTCAATCTACCATACTTGAATATTGCACAATATAGTTCAGAGTAATCAATATTATTACTGGCATAATGGAGATGTAGGTGAAACAACAGCTCTTCAATTAGAAGTTCAATTTACTTTAAGGATTTGAGAATTCTGAAACAGCTTTTATGCAGCTGTATGAACTGTTCCTAAATGAGCTTATATGGATTGCTGCTCAGATGAGTTACCATAAATCCTGTAGTATACCAACATACAAATGTACTAAGAAGTCAGAATAGCTCTTCTCTCATGAGTTAATACCAATAGTTTGATGTAACCTATCTGGAGCTCACAACCACCATATTATCACTGATATCAGGAAAACAACATTAGCTGCAAGAATGCAATGGCATCTAATGGGTTTGTTTGTGTACTGCTTATTATTGAACCTTTGCCATCTTTCTGATCAAAAAGAAGTTTACTTCAGTCAGATCTTGCTGGAAAATGACGTATTTTAGTATCAGTAATTTCCTAATAAAAATATTTTTAATTGAAATATCTTACAGAAACATGGTGATTCTGACACAATTTGCAACAGAAAAAGATTAAAAAGATTCAACCTGGAGAAAATTTTCAACTTCTTTAGCTTACTTATTTGTTTTTAATTCTACTGTATGTATACTATAGTAGATATAAGTCGGTGAGATATGAGTATGTAATATTTAATGCTAGTTTTTCACATTATTAAATAGAGTTACTTTGATATTCTTGTGTTTTGGTTTCTTCATTCTTTCAGAAATGCTAACCTTGTGACTTAATTCAGCATGATATACATTGGAGTGCTGGAATTTCAAAGGAATCACAATTTTGTGCTTCTATCATTCTTAGTTTTAGCCACTTAGAGATTGTTTTACTGGGTAAAGTACAGTCTTTTAACAAATATGGTATCCTTAAAGAAAACTTAGGGATCCTTGTTGATGTTTGAAATTTCAGGTGACTGCATTTCTAACCTTACCTTATCTGGGCAATTCTTGCTCAGCAAGAGTGGAAAGGCACGTGGATGCAAGTGCGGTGCTTTTGGTTCCTGCTCTCTCTCACAACCATACATGAAGACATTTTGTTTTCTGTTGTGACCATGGATGTCACAATACATAAAAATGTCACGCTTCTCCATTACTCTGTAGTATGAGACAACACAGAATACTTTGCTAGAAGTGTGCTTTTCCCTCCACCTTGGAAATACTAATTTGAGTCAATAAGTTACACCGAAGCTCATGTTTAACCCGAAGAGCAATAAACTGGTAAGATTTCATATTCTGAGCACAAAGGTTAAACACTTATTATGTAGAACTGCTCAGTTTCTCCAGGATAAAACACTTGGCCGTGAAAGAAGGCATGACAGTATGCATCAGCAATCTTTATCCATGTGTTCATAAGCTTTCATAGCCTTGTTACCTTCATGAATTTCAGAAGATGGGCATCACAAAACTAGATGGTCACAGTTTTCTGGTTGTTTGTTTTGCTTTTGTTTTGTATACAGTCTCCTCAATCTCCCTCCGTACCCTGATTATATGGTGTTTGGTTTTTTTCCACTCTGCCATTTCCCTTCTTTTTCCCTTCTTTCAGTCCCTCTCTCAGGTTCAGTTACATACATCTGTAGATGTGTCCTATAGCATGTTGCACAGCTGAAACTCATCATTCATATCTGCTATTCTTTTGCTATCATACATGTGCAGAATAATACGTACTGTACAATTACAACACTGAAGGACAAATAAATGGCTCAGAATGATGTTGTGAATAGTTATTCCCTTATCCAAGCTGAAGACATCAATTTTTATGCTGTGCCATGATTTTGCAATGTGTTATCACTTAACTAACTTTTTAAAAGAAAATTTGCAGGTAGACACACTGCTGGTTTTTTTTCAGTCCACATCCCTGACATCCAACCCCTACCAAAGCAGAGTCCTACAGGAAAGATGTGATGGCACCACAGCGTGTTGCCTGGGGCTCTGCTTTGGGCAGGAGTTGGAAATCCATGGTGGAGCTAAGAAGGAAGCAGTAATAAATGTGTCTGTCTTTTAGCTGAGTCTGAAGGTCAGTAGCACATCAGAACACATAACTCATACTAATAATAGGGGACTCACAAGTGCAAGCTGTCTTCATATGGTAAGACAGAGATAAATTGCCACAGAAAAGGAGAGGCACAGTACTCATCTCCTTCAAGCTAGGGACTTATGTACCAAAGTATTTACTTGAAGATAAACAGATGTTATTTAAATGTTATTTAAAACTGTGTGTAACCCGTACTGGATGGAAAACACTGAATGTAGGAATTGTGACACTGCTTTTTTTTTTCTATTTTTTTTTTTTCTTTTTTTTTTCCAGGAGAATCTGTATCAATTTGTACTGAAGAGATAAATAATACGGAAACAGAAATGGACACAGAGAAGTCACGCTAAGAGAGACACTGAACAGGAAAATCATCCATTTTAAGGGGGAAGAAAATGAGGTTACCTTCTGATCATGTTTCGGGTAAACCAGATTGAAGGATAACATTTCTTCACTTTAGATTTGTATTTGCGGTTCAAGTCGTGACCCGTTAAAGAGCAGCGGTGATTTCCCACAATCACACCATCTGGATTCAACATTGGTACCACTTTGAAGACAAAAGTGTCCCGGAGCTGATGAGCTTTGCCCGAATTACCAAGAATGTAATCCAGAATGCCCTTCATTATCCAGGAACTGTTGGTTTCCCCGGGATGCACTCTTGCAGTTAGAATCACAGCCTTTCTCTTTGTGTCCTTGCCACTTTCAGGGGGGTTGGTGATAGTTAAGACATGCACTATGTTTCCTGCCAGGGAATGGCACAAGATGTGAATCTTGCAGAACTTGGACTTCATTGGATCTTTAGAGATGGCCACCAGGTACTCCCGCAGGTTGGAGTAGGTGTAAGGATAGCAGTGGGCAAAATAGCAAGTGTCTCTGTCATGAGGAAACTGAAATGTCCACGTGAGTGAGAAATACTGACGTCCACCTTCAGTCACATTGTTTTTGTAATACTTGATTTCATTCCCTGTCCTTCGCCAGCCAATGTTGTGTTTCTTAGCATCAACTTCTGAGTACAACAGCGGCCGCAAACCATGCCTATACAGGCTTTTACGCTTGGTAAAGTTGACAATAGTGAAGCGATAAGGCATCCCTGCCTGAGTATTGCTTACTTGGAAGTAAAACCACTGCACGTGCCTGCTGGTGTAGAGGTCAGTTCGCAGTGTCAGCTGGTATTCAAATTCATTTCTGCCAGGTAAAAGAATGGCAAACAGTCGTGATGCTGGTTAGCACTGCAGTATGATTCAGTATCAAACAATGCAGGCCGCCATGAAAGTAGCCCACAGTCAATCTGGTGCAAATCCTGCTGATTTACGTTGTCATTACTTAAAGTCTCCACAGCTGCCAGGAAAAGATGCCTAATTGTACCAAGCATGTCAATAATACACTGGTTTTCTTAGGAAATTGGTCAACAACTGCTGGTTTTCTTAGGACTTAAAACTAAGACTTCTAAACTAAGTTCTCTACACAGTGTTTTAAAGTATGTGCTCAAGAGAATTTGTGTGCGTGACTATTACCTACAGAAATCATTCAGTATTATAAAATGCCTATCAGACCATTTTATGCAAAGGCTATTTGGAACTACATTTGAAGCTTATTCAACTGTGTGACATAGGTGACAAACCCAGAGAAACATCCTGCTTAGAAGGTGTTAGCAGGCAACAGGTAATAACAATTCTGATAATGATTCTGTTATAATAAAAGAAGAAAAGATTACAAACTTACACTTTAACCACCTTCTGCAAATTACCACTCTCAAATCGTGCTTCAAAGATGAGTGTATTGTCCACTTCCTGATGGAAGATCTGTTTCACAGGGCAGAGACCTCTCATTTGGGAATACATAAAATAGGATTCTGTGTTAGCCAGTGGGAAGAGTGGAACACATGCATTTAATTTCAGTCTGAGTCATGTTAGGGAACACATGCATCCTTCTGAAAATTCCTTCTAGAAACAGACAACTGCATGTAGCTGAGCTTCAATGCACACTTCAGGCAAATGTAAAAGAAATTGCAGGCAGCTTTGCTGCCCATTCCCACTCAACTTTATGGATTTCTGCCAGCCTAAAATCTGACTGTCACTGCATGAGATTGGGCAAAACAAACATCAGAAACTAGATAGTTAACAACTGCTGCCATGAGTTTCTTTTTAAATCTCTTCTAGTCTAGGAGTTAAAAAGATGACACCCAAATCAAAAGCAATTACTTTCATATTACAAATGAATCTTTCACACCACATTTAGCATACAGTTTGAAAACAGCTCCCTTTTGCTCTGTTCTGCTACTTTGTTCACTGCTCCTCAGATGAGATGCACAACTGAACTTTCATTAGTAGTTTCATTAAAAAAAAACCAAACTAAACCAAACCAAACCAAAACAAACAAAAACCCCAAAACCCAGAACTGCTAGATATACCATCAGCATATTTTTTGGCTTGGAAGTTATTTAAGTTCCAGAATATTCTTTGCATAATTTTATCCATTGAGGACCCTCTCTTTACAGATCAAGGCAAGAATTATTTTTAGAGTATTTTTTTGCTTTCTCTGTATCGGTGCTCAGTGTAGCAGCAAAGCTTTTGCCACCAAGGTGAAGAATACTGGAGTAATCAAAACTTCTTGCTACCCCCAAAGTGTACCCACAAAATAGAGAAGGAAGATGCATGTGCTCTGCTGAAAGCCAGGAACCCAGATATCCTGCTGGAGAAGTCAGCAGCGTCGTGTGGTGACTGTGGCAGGAGCAGAGTCAGCATGACTGCACAGAATGAGACAGCATGAGCTGCACTTGGAGAAGCTCCTGTTGTTTTAGAAAAGCTCTGACAATAAGGCTTAAGAAAGTCAAGCAAAGCCAAGATTTTTTCATTCCCTGAATCATTAGAGAAGAATTGCTAGTTTTGCTGGTTGGGATACCCTTTGATTACTTTCTGTATAGCTGAAATTCCGTTCACAGTTTCTCTACCCTCTGCTGCTTCTTTAAACTCTTCCTTAACATGAAGGAAGAAAAATGTTTCAGCAGTTAAACCAGGGAAGCCCTTTGTGGAAACATCTGTATCAGACAAGTGCTACATAATGAAAGGTAGGAATAAAATCTGAGATGCCTATCATAGTACATTGATATTTCTGCATGTCACCACTGGATTGTATTCTTCTGTCCTAAATTAGATGCTAGGAAGGCGTGCAGGATCTCAGCAGCAGGTAGTCCCTGGCCAGGCAGTAACTCCCCGTTCCTGCTGAAGTTAAATTCAGTGGGAATCAGGAGAGTGCAGCTGCTGCCTCCCTCAGGATGCGATGGCTCACGACATGCTAGTCAGTCTGCGGCGCTGGCATTGTAAATCTTCTATTTGGAGATGCCTGGCCTATCCTAAGGAGTTTTTGGTGCAGAGAATGTTAGTGTTTTAAAAATGAAATTTGGATGGCAAAGCCACCAACCTGGAGGTTTGTGTCCCGGAAAGTGGAAAGTTGCATTTTTAAAGATCGGCAACTAATGGATTGTAACAGAAATCACTATCCTTGTCTTCAAAAAGGCAGGAAAGCTGCCTGAAGTGCTCCTCCGCATCAAATGTATCAACAGACTAGTACGTGATAACGTGCTCATGCTGCAGAAGAGGTGAATTTCTAGACAAAATGATGGTGTACTTCAGCATATTGAAAACCTTTAGCAGCGTATTGCGAGCCTTCACAGATGTGTTGACGTCAAGAAGAATGTCAGCTACCTTTCAGTTTTGCATTTCTGAAAATTTGGAGGCCACAACCAGTTATCCTAGAATTGCAAAACTATTACAATCCCTTCTTATCTATATACAACTGGACCCAGGCCAAAACCAACAACTGCCTGAAGCTCCAAGTTCATTTAAGGCGAATATCAACTTTTAGTAAACACAGGAAACAAAACAAAACAAAACAAAACAAACAAAAAACAACACAAAAAACCACTCTGATAATCAAATAATGTTGGAGGAACAGGACAACTAACCCCCCTCATGTCTGTCCAATTGATCCTTGCCAGACTTAGGAGACTATAATCAAGCACTGATCCAATCTGGCTAGATTTTGTTTGTAAATCTTAGCTAAACAACTGCAGCAAACATGATAGTAAAATTTCTCCCAGCGCAGAATTTAGTGGTGACCCTGCAGTTATACAGCTCTCATCTTTTTCATTTTCTCTTTTGGCTTGACATTAAGTAATCTTTCCCCACTCGTATTTTCATAACCAACCCACTTTAGCTGTTTCATACTGTTAGTTGCTGATACAATGGCTTGAACTGAGCTGGACTTCTGAGATAAACAACTGCATGAGCAGAATGTGTGGTAGATGAGACCTCCGTGTAAATAATTTTCTTCCCTATATATCAGAAAGGGATGTATTCTCAAGTGCTAAAAACAACAATAAAAAACTATATTGATTTAATTAGGCTTTGCATTAGGTTCACTAAGGAGATAAAATATTGGCATCAAAGCAGATGCTTACTCTACCCACAGCTTAAAGCAACATTTCTCTGGGTGCTCTCACCTTCTCCTAGATAAATCACAGTGCCCTTGCCAGGAGGTTGGTAGGATGGTGTCATCTCCAAACCCGTTGGAGTGTACAATGGCTCAGGGCTACTGGGTATCCAATCTGAAACAGAGGAGACACACGGAAAGACTACAGGCAGGAAGACTGTGTTATTAAAGACTGTCTTTACAGTATGAAGGACACACTGAAAAGCAGTTCGCCCTCTCATTCCAGTTACACATAAAGGAATAGTGATGCTTCTTTATAAGCCTCGTCTTTTGGATCTGTGAACAAATCTCTATTGCGACTGTAAACGAAAATATGTATCAATCTGTGCATGGACTAATTTCTGCTGTGCAAACCTATCTGTGTTCTTTGCACAGCTTGTTTACTCAGCAATTACTCTGAATTCCTGCATGGCTCTCTATCAGCACATGGTACTACTAAGAAAACAGATGCTCCATCTATGGTGTGAAGTTGTGGATTGCTGACCACACAGACAATGCAGCACGTCCCTGTAACCTGCAGGGCATCTGCCTGGCATGTCAAAGAGCTGCTGAATAATGACTGATGGTAAATTCTGGCAGCTGACATTTCCTTGCTGCAATACTCACAAAAGTCCATCCCATTCCATTGAACTTAACAGTAAAAGGGCATAGATGTCTCAGTGCCACCTCTGTGCATTTCTGATTTCTACCGATTACTTCCACACTGTAACATATTGTATTTAGAAAGCACAGGAACTGCTAAAGTCTTCACTATCCCTTAATAGGTTTGCACAATGACTTCTGTACAGACTACATAAAGGCATTTATTAGCTGGCATTCATATCTGATCATAGTCATGAAACAGAGCATTGATACTGCTAGCAACAGGTCATAAGGACTGAAGATTGCCAGGCTTTCTCTGTCTGAACTTTTCTTTGTCTGCTTGCAGCTTCGTTTCACTTGGTTTAGCTGCAATTTCTCTAAATGATCAAGTGTGTCTGGCTGATTTGTTTTACTATTGTGTAATTCTGTGTAGTATAAACTAGGCTTATGTAGACAATAGTAACAAGCAGTAATTCTGTGCACACTGTGATATTTACAACTCCAACAGAATGATGTAGTGTGAGAAATACAGACCTGATGTGATAGCAGAGGCTTTGAGAAGCAGAGACATACAATGTGGCAGAGGAGTACTGGCATGGGATGACAAATGAAGGGGCACAGACCCCATGGCTATAAGCAACTTATCTGTGGTCAACTAAAGACCTGGAGCTGGCCAAAACTCATTTCAGGGGACAACAAAGAGAACAAGGAAATAACATGTGCGAAGGATATCATAGGTAAATTCAGATATAATATGGAGCTGCAGGCCAATGAAAAAAAGAGAAAGGTGTTAAGAGCAAGCTTTTTACATATATAAATGACCCTCAAAGTCATTTGGATCCCAGGGTAAGGAAAAAGACACCATGAATATGAACCTCGTATTTCTCCCAGTAAAGGACTCCAGAGGCTGATAGTTCTCAACATGCAATCCCTCCCCTCGAGCAGAATTAAACATGTGGAATGAAAGCACTGTCCTTAGGACCCAGGGGAGGAGTGAGAAGGGGAGTCAGGAAAAGGTGGCAAGTGAAGCATATATATACATATCAATTTTAACTGCACTACTATTTTTAATTCTTCTGTAGCAATTAGATCAGGACTAAAATGATTTCTCTCTTAAGATTTCAATACTAACAGTAAGTTCTTCACGTAAGACGTGCTTCCTCTTTGCCCACGGACAAGATTTTGAGTGTGACACAGTAACTTACCAATGTGCTCAATTCTGTCCCTGGTGACTTCACATTGGCTTGGCCAGTACACTTGGGAAAAGTGACCCACAGGTGGTGAGTCACACGGATTCTGCAGCTCCTGCAGAAGGGGCACCACCGCCTCTGAGTCAAGTGGTAAGTGTTTTGCCCTTGGAAAAATATCAGCACAAACAGAATCTGTAAGAAAGTGAAAGAACCCTCGCATCAATCTCTTCTGCTCTTTCAAGTAGAAACAGGCTGCAGAGATCATCTACATGAAATTAGCATAATTAAGCATGGCACGATAAAATTACATCAGAGTGAAATGTAAATTCAATACCCTAGCCTATAAATCACATTAAATTTAAAATTAGCATTGAATTAACACTTAATTCATTAAACCATAAAGCACGAGAGCAGGAAATATCTTACTTGGTTTCCTACTGAAAATCTTAGCATTTGGTATTGTTATTGCTTTTATTACTAGATTATCATGATAAGGCCTACAATCCCAACACATCAGCCAAAGTCTGTACTGTGCATTATATGAATGGCTTAGTCCTAGAAAAGCTTACAACACAGTGTATGCAACAGCACACTGCTAGCATGACAGGAGAGGTAATGATCTGATGCTATCAAGAATTCTATCATTGGAGGCACTTGGAGGAGGTGGGAGGTCATCTTTGCTTGTCAGCAAGGAACCCTTCCAAGTAATGAGAAGCCACTTGAATGAAAACATGACAGACAGAGAAAAGGCTTTGAAAAAAAAATAGTAATTGGAAAATTGGGACTGGTACTGTGCACCAGCCACTACACTATCCAGAGGTAATTACTTCTCTTTGCCAGAGATATAAAATGTCCCCTTTCAAAGCATTTCCTCTATCCTTCAGAGTATCTACTTTGAACAGGCCAAAAGGCAGGAGTTTGGCTTCATGGGAATTGTTTTCTTGGTTTTTGTTTTGGAAAGAAGCTTTAGACCTGGCTTCAAAATCTACTTCTCACAACAAACAAGAGAACATCATAACGAACCACAACTCCTTACCTTAAGGATCTGAGTATTGATGATTCCACCCGTGAAAAGTACATTAACTGAAAACAAAACTGCTGAACCCAATTTTAAATTCTATTGATTATCTAACTCTTGTGGACACTTGTGCTAGTAAAATACCGATTCTAGACAAAAACACACTGCAGGATGGGACTGAGATGATCACTCACCTAGGTCAAGAGCCACAAAGTGTGACTAGACCTAGCCCAATTGTGGTTACATCTTGATAGTTATGTGTGCATTGGTATTTCTTCCCTCTCCTTTCTTACCCACAATGGTCTTACAAGGAAAATGTAGGGGAATAGCTGGAAAGGTCCTAACCTGCATGAACTGTGCACTGCTGACTGTCTTCTTCCACACAGGAGTTATGGGAGTCTTCATCCTAAAAAAAATAAATAAATCAGAGAATCATAGAATCACAGAATGGCTTAGGCTGAAAGGGATCTTAAAGATCACCAGCTCCAACCCTCTGCCATGGGCAGGGATGCCACCCACCAGATCAGGCTGCCCAAGGCTCCATCCAACCTGGCCTTGAATGCCACCAGGGATAGGGCATGAATGAAACACTAGCATAAATCTGAAGTCCACTGCAGCATAACTTTAGTTTATTTTTCAGAAAGAAGAGCTACCTCTGCTTTGGTTTACTTTATGACTTGAATAAGAATTAGGCCAAATCTGCACAGTCATTTACTACGCCATTATTCTATTTGCCTCTCACAGGAGACATGCTTTCATTCATCTCGTTTCCCAGTGCCTCTCTTGTGCAGTACTGGCAATCATACTCTTGGGTGACAAGGCAGAAGAGAAAATTCATATAAGAAAGAAAAGTCTGTTTCTCCAGCTGCATAAATTACCCCTCTGATCCACCTCATCAGAGTCTAATAGCATAAGAGCAGGAGAGGCAATGGAAAGAATAGCTAGAGCAGTGGCAATGTAGATATATGCCAAAATTATCTCAAAGCATAAGTGCTAGGACAGGGAAGTGAGGAACTTGATACTGGTGATTTCAAGCTTAACACTCAGCAAGAATTAAACAGGAGCCACTCGCATTCAAGCTGCACATAGACAATGAAAAGCAATCTGCTAACCTGGGTTAAATTTGAAGCACACTGGCAAAGGACAACAGTACTTGTCCTCTCTTCTGCCCTTAACATAGAACGCATATTTCCTGGGCTGTCAATCTAGCCTGTTTTCAACAATGCCACAGTCAATTAAAAAAACAAATTTCCTTCCTGAAACATGAAAGTCATTAACATCCAATCTATTTCACAGCTGGTAAATATACTCAGCTTTATTTATTGCTCCCATTTACATTTACCACAGCTGCAAATATGATACAAGGTTCCTAAAAGCCCACTAGTCCTATAGCTGATCAAGAGCTTGGTTCTCATAGGTGAAGAACTGAAAATAATTCACAAACCAAAGCACAGATAAAAACATAACACAGAGAAAGTGTGGGACTTCACTTCGCTCTCAGTGCTATGTACAAAATGCGTGATGAGCTCTTAGGACAGGCTTTGTGTAGTTCTACATACGGTAAGAGTCTGAAATGTATGTATGTAGGAAGTAATGCTTCCATTTATTTCCATGGAAACTACAACAGATACAAAGAGCATAACAACACTGTTTGGAAGAACAAGTTCTCAGCTACAAAACATGTTTTTTTACATGTAGTCATCACCATAAGTGATGCATTTTTGACAGCAATAAACAACAGCCTGCATTCTGCACTTGTAAAAATCTGCATGGCTGTCCAGAATGTGGCTTGACTTTCACATCACTATTGCCACTGCTTGAAACACACCACCCACTGCCTTACTGCGCTCCCATCCACCGTTGGTCTTAATAACTGTTCAGCAAGTACTGATGAATGTCAACGGGTGCTATTTTTTCCATGTGGAAGAATGCAGCGACACATCTTTGCTTCATCTGCACTTTCATGAGAGAGCCATTTGGTCAGACTGCTCCTCTGCTGTCCTCTGTCACAGAGCAACAGAATGTAATGGAATATTGGTGGGAAGGCTCAGTTTTTCCTCCTGTCTTACCACCACCATCATCCTCTGACTTTGTGGGCCAACATAACAAAATAGGCAGCTTTACTTTCAGAGCAGCCCTGGTAGTCTGCAGGTAAGCACAGTCTGTGATGCTAGCAGAAATGATCTCTTACTGGGACTCCTGGCTAACTTTTTTCCCATTGAGTCATTTTTACATGTTAAGACCAGGACTGGCTTTCAGAGCCCAGAACATGAACGCTGCTGTTGGTGTCACATAGGCAGGGCAGCACAGCAGCTATGGCAGGGTGTCTGCTCAGTGATAGGGACTACTGCTGGCAACTATCGCAGGCCTTTGAGCAGAGGAACACTGAGGTCTATTTAGGAGCTGTGGGCCGTAAGGGAGCAGAAGGGAACAGGGGAGGCGAACGGGGCCTCGCTGGGCTGCTCCGCTCGCTAACACAGGCGCCCTTGCCTCACTCTCCAGGTGCACTGACATGCTCCAAGTAAGCAGGCACCGCCTTCCTGCCCACCGAGCTGCGCCCGCGGCCGCCCCGCGACGCGCTTCCACCGCCCCTCGGACCGAGCGCCCCCTGCGGGCAGGAGGTCGGGGCGGGACCGTGACAGCGCTACGCCGGTGCCAGGCCCGGGGGCGGCTCTAGCGGCAAGCGAGGCCGCGCCGTACGGGCCTCCCTGGCTCCCGCTACCATGGCAACCTCCCCAGCTCTCGCGAGAATTCGGTGCCTGCCGCGAGCAGTGGGTTGCAGCGTGCTGGGCTCCTGGGCTGGTTTGGGCGTACTAAGTGGCAGAGGGTGGGTTGGGTTACGGCACCGTGTGATGTGCTCTTGTATTCGTCCTTGGGGAAAATGTTTGTGTTGGCAGCTGCTTGATTTCAAATGTTGTCTTTTGGCTTCTTATTATTTCTCTGTCTTCGCGTTAATTTGTTCCTGCGTGAATCAGGGATGTCAGGATTTCAGGATGAGTGCATTAAAACTTTCATATTCAAGGAAATGTTCTTCACAAATACTTCGCTTGTTTTTGAAGTGCTCTCGTTTCCATCTCCGGTGGAACAGGGGAAAGTGGGATCCCAGTTATTACGGTGGCAGCGCGGAAGCAGCGCGACCAGCAGGTGGCAGCAGCCTGCAAGGAAGGGCTGGAATGGCGCTGAGCCTTGCTGGTGGCAGTTGGGTCCAGGTGCCAGCTGTGCCGTGGAATGCAGCTTTTTCAGCATTCGGGAGGAGTTCCTTTCTGTCTCCTTGAATCACTTCACTTTGCGTTAATGTTGTGTGAGGGAGAACGAAGGGCCGTAATTCTTGTGTGGTTGCATGTATGCTGGCTTCATGGTCGCCTGGGTCATTGCATCTTGTCAGCTGTACACCCCCATAGGCTGGCGGCACAGCATTTGGTGAAGAATAACAAGTGCAAATCCCTTTCAAAATTGCCAGCTTAAGCTAGCAGCTTGGCTTGTGTGCTGCCGTGCCTGAGGCACCCTGGGATGGTGCAATCCATCTGCTTTTTGGTCTTCTAATGGCACCCAGAATGACATGACCTCAGAGCACACAGTTGCCTCTTGTGTGCTCCTTCTTCCAGCTCAGATCAGGGTAATGTAATGGGTTAACTTCATGCTTTGTGAGAGATCAGATACCATCCGGCCTCCTGGGCTGACGTGAAGTTCGTGTTAATTGATAAGACAGTGAAAACCACATAATGTGCTCTGTCTGATTTAACAGAAATGCAGTCATATGCCTGCACGTGATCAAGATTAAATTTGTGCTGCTGAGCAGTCTGGCAGGGTGCAGAACCGTGTTAGCAGGCATGAAACCACAGTTTCAAGCAAAATAAAAAATACAAATCAAAACAACAACAACAAAGCACTTTCTTCCACTGCTCCTTTGTGAGAAGAAGCGAAAGGAGGGCTTCTGACAGATTTCTGGGGCAGACAGCTGTGGGGCTCATTTTGGTCTGGGTTACAGTCAGCAGAAAAGGTACATGGGGTTGTTCTGTAAACTGTTTTACTGTGGATACTGGGAGAATTTAACCTTTCTTGATTCATGAGAATCATGGGAAGGTATGTGAGGTCTGGCAGCACCAACTAATTTCTACCCTTATTTTCTACTCTACATCATACTTGAGTGAAGTTCTTTGGATGTGAACAGGACTTAAAATAAAGGCAACATTCAAATTACAACATTATAATGTTAATTTAGCTCTGCAGTGAAGATAAGCCCTGGGTGCCAAAATCTTGCTGCATTTCTATGTACAAATGCTAGTTGTGCTCTGAATAGCAACAATTTCATTTAGAAATGTCGTGTTCATACTGAATGATCAGACACTGTGGCATGCAGTTTAAATCTTGGAAAGAGAAAAAAAGAGATGTCAGTACTAGTAGGGACTCTCATTCATTGTCATTTGCTTAGCAAGGGCCATAACCCGTAGCCTAAGCTGCTGTTTCCACTGTGGAGTCCAGCTTTGCTTTTGTGCAACTCTTCAGTGCTAATGATTTAATCACCCATTCATTGCTCAGGAAGGCCGTGTTCCTGGAGGCAAAGAAGAGAAAAAAACATCAGTTCATGTTGCAGAAGATGGAGCCATGGTTTGTGTTAGGTCCATTTCACCCAGTGCTGCAGACATGCACACATGCTTTAAATTTCTCTCGATTTAAGTAGCACTATTGCACTATTCTTTGTGGCGCAGTGAAACGTGCTTACATTTAAACATCATACAGAGCAGTTTCAAAATAAATCATGTCCTGAAGTGACCTCATTCCCTTCATTGCTGTTTTCCTGTGGCCATAAAATAGCTTCCAGAGTGATAAAATGCTGAACTGGAGGCAGCTGCCCAATTTGTTTCTCTTATACGATTGTTGATATGTTTCTCTAGTTCTGTGTGTCTTAATTTCCATGTTTTCCTTTTATTCCACAATTCTACAACCACTTTTAGCTAATTAAAAATAATATACTCTAGATACTTATACAGCTGGCTTACTTACAGGGATTAGCAAATCTGTGAATTTTTACAGCTCCTCATTAAGCAATCTCCTTTGAATCCACTTGTTTCCTCTTTGTTCTTTTTTTTGCTCTTGCCAGATATTTTCTTCTCTCAGGCTGTCTCAGGAGAATCATGTCCCCAGCTGCCAGTACTGTTTTTTTGTGTCCATGCTTGGTTTTATTTTTTACTTTTTTCCTTTTTCCCAGCTACAACGTTAATAAGCCTCCTGGGCCTTTCTTTGGAAATTTCATCTGCAACTGTAAATAAAGCCATTTGCATCTCTGATGCTTCCATTTGGATTAAAAAGCCAAGTGATCTTGTTTTAAGTTTTGAACAGAGAACTTTTGAAGGTATGTGGAGATAGATAACCAACATGCACCTGGGCTCAAACCTAGCACACAGAAAAATAAACACATTTTTAAGCTTTTTTTCCTGCTTTCTTTAACAAATTGTTCTGAGCCTGTTGTAGTGCTTAAATTCATTCCCGTGTTTGCTGAATAAAAAATGATTTCTGCAGAATTTTTCATTAGAGGGAGTATATTTCTTTCTTATCTTCCTCCCCAAGTGCTCTGATTCTTACATACTATATATAAAAAAAAAACTTAGCCCACACACAGTGGAATACTTCAAATATTTTTCTTTGTTACCTTGTTCTGGTTTTAAGCCTTGGCTGAAGTTCCTGAAATGTGTTGAAACAACCTGACATCACCCAAAAGGAAGCCCAGAATGTCATGATACAAGCTTGGCCTTGGGTAGTCAGAAAGTTTGTGAACAACTATATATGCCCATTTAATTCAAGTTCTTGCCAAAGTCATGTCACTGTGTTCCAGCAAAACCCCTGGAGAGAAATGGGCACTTGGTGAGAACCCCGTGAAAATGGTAGGGAAGCCAGAAAGTCAGAGAAAATGAACAGACTATGCACAGGTCTTACTGCTCCTGCATGTGTTCTCCAGAGAGAGCGAGTGTCATATTATATGGTCATGCAGCACTCAGCATAGCAAGGCTTTGAACCCCGCTAGGGATTTTTGGATGTTTTTGGGATGCTGGTCAAATGGGACTGTTTAACCCATGGTTATTGTAGTCCCTCAGAATGTGGCTTTTTCCCACAGGTTCTATTTTTATCCATGTTCCCCAACTACGTATCGGTGTGACTGTCACTGTCACTGTTGTGCCAGAATTTGTCCTCACTGAATTCTGGACTACTGAATTTTTTTTTTCAGAGCACAGTGTTCACCTGCCTATGTAAATGCCTGCATCCGAGCTAGGCATCTTGGCTCTCCTCTCTAGTCCATGGAGGTTGCTCAGTACAGCTGAGCCATCTCACACTGAAGCATTTGATTAGGTGGATATACCGTAAATCCTGGTGGCTTTACTGGCTAGAAGCCCCTTAGCAGCTGCACTACAGAAACCTCAAGTTAGGAAAGATGAATCCCATCCTTAAAGACCTTTACTGTGTGGCTGCTGACTGCATGTGTTTCACTATTTGGACATATTTCACTATTTTTTATTCTTTTTTTTGTAAGTACTAGGGTAGATGATCTAAGATAAATTCCTTCCTCAGCTTTTGAAATACCATAACACATAAGATGAATGGCACTGGGTTAGCCCAAGGTTCACAGTTTCTGGTGGCTGCCATTAGTCAGCATCAGGGAAGTACACAGGGCAAGCCTGTGTCAGTGCTTCCAGCCTGCAGAGGTTTGACTGAAGGGCTTTCTAGGTCAGAGACATTGTCTTTGAATCTAAATACATGAACTTTTACAAACAGGGCAGCAGTGGGGTGGTGGGACTGAGGCTGGTGAGTATATCATAGAATCATAGAATCACTGAATAGTTTGGGTTGGAAGGAACCTTAAAGCCCACCCAGTTCTACCCCCCTGCCATGGGGAAGGTTTTTCACCCACTGGATCAGGCTGCCCAGGGCCCCATCCTACCTGGCCTTGAACACCATCAGGGATGGGGCAACCACAGAGTGTATCCCTTCCTTTCCCATCCTTGCTTGTGACTGAGCATTGCTGGCTTCTGTATCTGTTTTACTAAAGATGGGGGTTTTCTTACAAAAGCCAACTCCATTACTTCTTCTGATGTTTTAAAATTAAATAACAGTTCATTTTTTTTCCTGAGCTATAAACTTAACAGAAATTGTCTGTAGTTGTAGAATGAAGCAACGGTTAATGGAAGTGCTACAATCTGAGGTGATAAGGCATGCCAGTGGTGGCAGGGCTGATGCATCTCAGTAGTGGTACAGGGACAGTATGTTTGAAACTTGTACTAACGACTGCTTCTGATGTAATACTCATTCATCCAGGGCATGGACTCACTGGGATAACCTTGATGACTTAGGAGGCCCTCTGTAAGGTGCAGTCCAGACAGAAGGCATCTTTAGCTCTGAGAGTACACTCCCAAACTGTAAAATACAGGCTGATCAGAAGAAACTGGGACACCAGAACCAGTGACCAACTTTCCAAATTGGCCCAGAAATAGGGGGATAGTGAAGAAGGCTGATGAGGAAAAATGCTGTGGGGAGGAAAAACTTTAGGCATCTGTTTTATGAAAGGAATGGCGGGCAGGCAGTGTATTCTTACTGATGGCAAGAGCTGATCCTACAGCACTGCATCAATAAATCAGATCAGGTGTCCTAAATGAGTACTTTGTTAAGGCACATGAGTCTGAATTTGTTTTCTCAGCACTCAGTGGCAGCCTAAAACTCTTCTGGAGCCATCCCACTGGTTTGCAGTCTGCTTTCCTACCTAACCCAGTCTGGGAATGTCACAAAGTGGTCTTCTAGTGAAATGGCAAAAGCATCATTTTGCTGTGACTTCTTGTACCAGCTACACTTCTAATTTACCATCCTTAACATGGACTGTTATGTGCTGCTGCACAAGAGCATGAAAAATATTTTGTTACGCTGGTTTATCTCTTTATGCAAGCATTCTCTAGAGGTGATGTGATCTGTATAAAATACTCTGCATCCCTTCCATGACTTCTGGGATAGCATGTAGGTGCATGTCTGTACATTGTCGCTCCCATGTCCTGGAGCTAGGTCCAGACAAACTGGAATATTTGTGAAGTGCTGTGCAGAGATAGCAGTTTGGACCTAGAGAACAGTACAGCATTTTCACAAGTGACTCCATCTCTCTGCAGGGAAATTATCTGGCCAGACTGCTGTGCTGTGCTGGGATATTTGACTGCTTCACAATCCAGAGCTATTTTTGGTGGGCATTAGCTCTGCAATCTTTATGCCGAGCTCTGATGTACAATAAAGATGTGCTCTATTGCCTGTTTCTGCACTAAACAGATAGTGATATAACAGACAACATGACAAATATTAACCCAGCAGAGGTTATTTTTGTCTGTCTGTTGTGAAATAGCAGTACCCAGATTAAGACAGTGTGAAGTAGAACTGGTGATGCTTAAAAAGACCTGGAGTTGACTGAGTAAGTCAGCACAGCAGATTTATAATGCAAAAAAAAATAGTTAAATGATGTTCCTACTTTTTAAGATGAAAACAAAGCCTCTTGACTCAGAGAAATGACAGTTCAGATAAAGTAGGACTAGAAGGGAGATGAAACTGCTGCACTAGCTTTAAGCTATCTGGCTTGGATGCTGAGGAAGTATGAACTGCAAAATGCTGACAACAAGCTATATAAATTCACCATAGCTTCATGCTTCAGGCAGCTGAAACACTCACAGTCTAGAAAGCAGTATATCAGAAGCAGATTCCTGCTCTTTAGGTGGGCTTATGGGCTTTCCTAGACCACCTCCAACCTTGGATCATGTCTTTTATCTTTTTCCAGTAAGCTTCCAGAATTTTTCTAATGGAGTATAAGTTCCTGCCCATCACGTTAAAGCATAATGACAAACATCTTGCTTGCCTTGCTTGTTTTTCACGGTTCAGAACTATTTAGAAATAGTTCATGGAGTCCCTGGGGGCTATAGACCACAGGCTGAAAATCACTTAATAATTCTCTTTTTCACGGTGCCTTGCAGATCCCTGGGACACAGCATCTCTTTCAACAGAAAGGCCAGGGGGATACATCCACGAATGCGGTTACAGCTTATTTGAGGCAGAAGGCGTGTTTGTAGGTCAGAACGTTGGGGGATGCATGGCAAAAAGAACATGGTAGAGAACAAAAGGCCTAAGTGATACTTAGTGTATGATAATGAATTATTCACTTATTTTTGCATGTGAAACTTGCCTTTGGAAGGCAAAGCGAGGTGAGGTGAGGTAACTGAGTTTATAGGGTAGCAAATACTGGTTAGATTTACTGTGCTGTGGGTAGTTTTATTTTGATTTGGTGTTAGGAACAGTCTGTGGCTGACTCTTTCTTCTTCAATTGTATTTTTAACTTTTGGCAAATTCTTGAAGATGCTTATATTTATAGATGTCAGAAAGCAAAATAAATAAAAATAAGCTATTTGTATCTCTGCACTTCCGTAGTTCAAAGTCACATCTATGACTTCCACTGACCTAAAGAGGACCAAACAGCTGTTTTTTTTCTGTAGCTATGAAGAGCTCTGACAATACCGGATAGTGCTAAATATATGATACATTTCCCTCAAAGCCCCCCATCTTTGCTTTTAGTAAAGGCAAGTTCTTATTTATGAGACAGCTGTCACAAGATGGAATCTGTGCTATAAGAAGACTAGTCTTACTCAAGTTAGTCTGTACCAGCAGCTGGTGTTTGCTATACTAGAAGTCACTGCTTCTGCTCAGTGGTTATTTATCCTGAGATATGCACATGTAATGCATATTACATGTCCCAGCCCCAGGCACATCCTGTCGCCAGACACTATGGTGTTGCTCCCCTTGCACACGATGGGTTGGGTTGCAGGAGGTAGCTGGGCTGTCTAACTCCACATCTAGATGTCAGGCATCGCCAAACCCATGTATGTCCAACCTTTTGGCTTGCCTGCGCCATGCTGAGTGAAAAGGAATTTATCTTGGGCCACATACATGTTGGTCTGTCCAGAAGTACTGCCTCGTATTTATTTCCTTGGAAACTACAACAGATACAATGAGCACATAGCACTGTGTGACAGAGCAAATTCCCAGCTACAAAACACTGTTTTTCAACAAAGTCATTGCCATTGGATATGTGTTTTCATCAGTGATGAACAGGAGCCTGCATTCCACGCTAGCAAACATCTGCACCAGCAGAGGTGACCCACTCTTACTGTCGCCTCTGCTGAAACACACCACTCACCGCCTCACTGTGCTCACATCCACTGTTGGGTCTCCATAACTGCTCAGCAAGCATTGATGAATGCCAATGGGTGCTATTTTTTTTCTGCATGGAGGAATTCAGTGATACATCTTTGCTTCATCTGCACTTCATGTCAGATGCCATTTTGTCAGACTGCTCCTCTGCTGCCATCTGTCACAGGGCAACAAAATGGAATGGAATATTGGTGGGAAGGTTCAGCCTCTACTGCTGTACCACCACCATCCACCACCGATGTTGTGAACCATCATAATGAAATAGGAGGCACTACCTTCAGAGTAGCCCTCATAAAATATATAATATAGTTAATGTATATAAGTAACAAAACATTTTAATTTTTAATCTTTTTTATTAAATCGTAAAAAAAAGGAGAGCAACAAAACCATAAAACTAGTGGGATATTTGACCTTGCTTTTGTGAAACTAACTCATCAGTCTGGTTTGGTGGAAGTAGCTGCAATTCTTAGTGGGTTCTCAAAGTGTCCATCAGCGATTTTTCATGACATTTTATCTTTCCTGTGCTTCATCCTTGAAAACAGTGGTTCACATACTGCCAAAAAGTGATGACATGAATAAGGTGTGATTGTGAAGAGAGGGATATTTCTCTCTGCTAAGATCAGGCTTATAACAGTCTAGTAGAGAGGCATGATCAGATTTTTGAGTTGAATATCTGATTGCAACTCTGTACCTTCCATTTGAAAATTTGCAGATAATGTATTTATTATATTGACTGAAAATGAGGCTGCAAATATACCAAAAAATCGATCTTTTTTTTTTTTGCAATCTTGAAACCAACTCTCAAATTCCTTTATCAAAATGGAATGTACAGCTGTATATTTTTTGCAATTCACAGGACTGTTTTTAGCCAATGTATCAAAATGCATGAAGTTATTTGCCGTCACTTCAGCTGGCACTGCAGTGCGCCCCATGCCCTGGTTTCAGCCCAGGCACTGCCATGATGGCGTGGGGCCATGATGGCAGCCCATTTTGGGCCACAGGAACCCCTGTGACTCTCTTTTCCCCACTTCCAGCCAGGCAGGCAGATGGCAAAAGGCTGTGTGAAGCTGTGTGGAGCGTCTTCCCTTGGCACAGTCTCACTCAGAAAAAAGTTGCACCGGGGGCTGAGAAACAACCATGGGCTGGTGGGGCTCCATCAGAGTTTGTAGGGCTCTGTTTTTACAACCTCTTAAAGAATACCATTATCGTAAAAGAATCTGGTATTTGTGGATTTGGAAAGTCCAATAAAATTTAAGTGGGAAAACATACCAAAGTCACACTTATTTTCTATATTTATAGCTCTAGTTCTGACAGTATGCCACAGATACTGCAGTCTAACCATACAAGGCTGCAGCCTCAGTAAGGACATCTCTGTGTTTAAGACATTTGCCTTCAGTTTGTCATGGCCAGGAGATGAGTGCCCAGCATGGTGTGTGGGCAGGGGAGCAGTGCACAGTGACCCGTGGATGACCAATGGACAGAACCAGTACAAGCACATGGGAGCCCCAGGAGAGGAGGACATGTTTGACAGCCACTGTCATCATCATCCAAAACAAGCTTAAAGAATTATGTTATATACAATGGATGGGGAGCAAGAACTGGAGAAAGTGCCCACTCACATTCTTGCAGCCTCACAACCCCCAGCACTAGAGCAAAAGCCATGCCAGGTCAGTCCCAGGCTGCAATTACTGATACTGATAGCAAATCCAAGAGGTGTCCTTGCTTCTGCTGCTGGATGCGGCTCTTTTTGTTGGTTAAACTTTATTTGCTACTAATGAATTATTAGCACCTCTCCCTCTGATTCTGCTGTCTCAGGTGTGGCCCATGCCTGCTGCACACCACTACCATCTGAACCTCATACACTCAGTGTCTCTCATAGGTACGTCTTACCAGCCTCTCAGCAGTAACTCTCCACCATACCCTTGCTTTGGGTAACATGATGTGTTGCATGAAAATGGTCATCTAGTTTGCCATAACTAGGTAAAATGTTAAAACAACAAACTATCTTGTCTTCTGTGAAGTATTCCTTCTTGCTGGTTACCTCATGGAAGCTAAGACCTTTGCAACTCTTTTCATACAAAGCCCTGAGCCCCATTGTTTTGGCTGTCTCAGCAATGGGCTAGAAACTTAGCACGGCCTATGTCAGACAGTGACATTGATATAACGTACATAATAATATCCTTTTTTTGGAAGAATTCTGGTGTGCATATGTAGGAGGTATAAAGGCATTTATTTATTATTATTATTTAAACAGAGCTCTTTCTCATGGACTCCTGCCTGTGCACTAACGGCTGAGGATGGGAGACACATTGTTAGAACTAGGATCATCCTAGTGACATCCTGTATAGCTCAGACTTGAAAACTGCTCCAGTGATCCTGCACAAGAGCCACAGATATTAGCCACAGCATGTCTATCCTCCACCCTGTTATACACTCTGAGCTTGCAGCAAGCAGAAGAGATGCACACAAGGATAAGCCACCATGAGCTGTTTTTTAATGGACAATTGGAACAGCAAAAAAGGCTACCTTCTGTAGCCCAGCTGATGAGCAGTAGCTTCCAAAGCTCTTGTGACCCCCATGCTTTGGGTATGTGTCTGAGCGCTGAGCTAATTTACTCTCTCTGTGTGTACATTCAGTGCCACATCACAAAGCTCAAGGGAATGAAGGGACTGTGGAGACAGGTTTCTCTTCTTGCTTTTCTTAGCACCAAAGTGAAGACACATGAAGGGCACTGAATGGTTTTTGTACCACAGTGAAGCTCCCAGCTACAGTCCCAGTTTGATGGCAAAACAGGAGGTTTGTACTGTTGCAACCACATGAGACCTTTATTTGGGGCTCAGAGAGACTGCAGGCAGTCCCCACAGTATGACTTTTTTCAATCCATCAAAAGAAGTGATTTAAAATGTACTCTGTAATTAAATTATTATAACTAGCAGCAATTTCCTCCTGCTTGCAATTTAGTTCATATTAAATTTATCTCCATCGTTTTTGTCTGTATAAACTTGGGAATCTGTTTTTTAATTGACTAATTTAGATAGATTGAGAGATGAGGTTCTTCTGGGAGTAGATATCCGAAGGCTCCAAACTTCTCATCTTGAATCACCAGATCAGCCCAGGGCCAGGGTAGTGAGGGGAAGGAAGTCATTCTTTCCTGCTTCGTTTATCAGAGCATCTTGGCATTATTATTCATGCTAAACACTGCTTTAAATTCTTGTGAATGCAAATTTTATATACAGAGATATAAGAGAAGTTACAAGTGAGAAGGATATAACACTACAGCACTTTTCCAGTCAGGTAATTTAGTGGTTTACAGTGAGCTGGGTTGGTTTTTTTTTTGAAGCCTGACCTGACCCAAAGCCCATAGAAGTCAGCAGTAAAACTCCCAAGAGACTTTGGCTTTAAGTCAAGGAATTAACTTATGTGTCTTAGTGCCGTAGGATATTATTGAACTAAAGAGCTTATTAAGATTAAAAATGGGATTAGGCATTACCATGAATGAATGCAAAGAGGTTACGTGGCTGAGATAAAGCTGCAAAGCTTCATTCTGCCTTTTAGGGAAAGACCCCGGAGTGGAGCTATAGAAAAGAAAATTACTCATCATAGTATTACACACAATGAGGTGCATCTTTTATCTTCCTAAACTGAGAAATCTGGCACTAAAGGTAGGATATGGAACTGAAACCTCACAGCTTTATTCCAAGCAGTGATTCTTGCTTATCAGTGCAATGAACATGTCTCATTCATCTTGGTGCTGCTTCTTTTGAGCCTTGGATTTTTATTTTTTTTTCCAATGAACTTTTCTCCCTTAGCCATTAAGATATCAGCAAAGGATCTCAGCACCGCAGGGAAGAAGTAAATGGGCAGATATCAGAGAAAAGAGGGGCAGGGAGGGAGATAGAGAGAGGGAGCAGTGAGCACAGTGCTGGTGGCTGATGTGTGAGGAC
This sequence comes from Pavo muticus, assembly GCA_016647715.1. Taxonomy (NCBI): domain Eukaryota; kingdom Metazoa; phylum Chordata; class Aves; order Galliformes; family Phasianidae; genus Pavo; species Pavo muticus. The sequence goes on from JACDJE010000012.1 coordinate 2,646,308, forward strand.
AAGGCTGCACTCCTTGGCTTGATGAAACCTTGCCAAGGGCTGCTGCTTGCTGCAGGCCAAGGGCTCGCTTGGGGCTAGCACTGGTGTGCATCTGAGCCAACAGCACCATTCTTTCTTTTTTGGAGGAGGCTCCATTGAAATAATAAATCCTGACAGATAGTGGGGAGTGGGGCTGAGAGCTCACCTCAAGCGTTTCTCTTTGATCGTATTAATGTCTTTCCATTTCTTTACTGGTCTATTTATGTCTTGTTATCAGAAGCTTACAGATGGCTGCTAAACAGAGCTACCTGTGTATTTAACTTTGATATTGTAACGACAAAATACATTTGGTCAAAGTGTGTGGCTAGAAAAGGGGCTGAAGAATGGCTGGAAAGTTGCCTACAAAAGGGACTAGGGGTGCTGAATATGAGCCAGCAGTGAGCCCAAGTGATCAGGAAGGCCAATACAGCCTGGCCTGTATCAGAAATAACGAGGCCGGAAGGACAGGGGAAGCGAGTGTCTGCTTGTGCACATCACATGTGAGGCTTCATCTCAAGTATTGTTTTGGGTTTGGGGCCCCTCACTACAAGGACACTGTGTTGCTCAGGTGTGTGCAGAGAAGAGCAATAACGCTGGTGAAGGAAAAACTGGAAAACAAGAGTTATGAGGACCTATGGTGTTGTTTAGTCTGGAGAAGAGGAGGCTAAGGGGAGATCTCATGGTTCTCTACAAGCACCTGAAAGGAGGTTGCAGCAAGGAGAGTGCCAGTCTCCCTTCTGAAGTGACAAGTGATAGGATGCAAGGAAACGGTCTCGACTTGTACCAGAGGAAGTCTAAATCTGATGTTAGGAAAAAATTCTTCACAGAGATGGTGGTCAAATATTGGAATAGGATGTTCAGGGAAATGGTGGAGTCCCCATCTGTGGAGGTATTGAAGAGATATATGGATGTGACACTGAGAGATATGATGTGGTAATGGAACTTAGTTGGTCAGTTTAATGGTTGGACTTGATCTTAAAGGTCTCTTCCAATCTAGATGGTTCTATAATTCTATTTCACATGAAAAAGCAAACTTATTCACTCTATACAACACTACTGTATTGCATGCAAGAAAACTGCAATGGTGATGGCCAGAGAGACTGCCCTGTCTCCTGCTAGAGTTACATCCGATCTATACCAGATGTTCTCTGCAGGGGATTCTTGGATTCTTTCTATAGTCCTGCTATAAATGTCCTGAGTAACAGGGCCTTCCCACTCCCATGGGACAAGAGACTAGCTTTCCCAAGGAAGGGATTTGTTAAGACTTGATAACATCTACGTAAAATTTTGCTGTCTTGTTATGGTCAGACAGACTTCTCCTTATATAATCCAGGTGATATTTATCTACTTTTGCTATCTACCTCCAGGTGGGAATCACAACTCCACTTGACTGTTTCAGAGACTGGATCAAATTCCCTGCTGCCTGTACAGTCCTTACAACTGTATTTCCTCATCTATCTGTATGTTTCTTTCCTCTCCCTCCCCCTTCTAATATTTGCTTGAAATGCATAACAGTTTATTAGGCTCTGTCCTCAAAATGCCTGGATCTGAATGGAGCCTTCTGGACGGGGATGCAACAGTGTTAAGTTTCTCTCAGGTTTTTCATAATATAGCTCCTTGTGGTGCTATTTCTATATAAGCAGTCTTAGTCCAGAATTGCTTCGTTTGCTGACCATATTTGGTTCCAATTTCATTGCCCCTTGCTTTCCCCTTGCTCTTGTTTTGAGACTAGTGCTTACCTGATCTATTGCCAGCTTAAGATGTGTGTTTGAATGGACTGCTCCCCAGTGCTTTCATCTGTGTGATCCCCATCCTGACTGTTTATGTGTGACCTGGCTGCATACTGGCTTTCCCAAGACTGTTTTCCTGCATCACCACAGTCCCCCCTTGCTATTGAAATTCAGTATTCATTGGCTGAAATACCATGCTGGCTTGGAGGTCAGGCTTAATACTAACCCATTAGTTTCCAATGATGCATTTACAAAGTGCCTACCATGGAAAGACCTTTATCTCAGTGAGGATTTCAGGTAAAACTACAATCACTAAAGCCAAACCTAACGCTATTGTTGTTTCTCATGTTGTTGGCTTGGTGTTATTTTTCTTCCTTTACTCTCAGACCTGCAGCCAGCCCCCTTGGTGCAAACAGATGCAAGCTTGCTATGCCTGTACCAACAGCTGCCTGGATGGTGAGGTGGCTGTCTGCTATAGGTTTGAGCTGACTGAGGTCCAACTCGCTTGTGAGATGAGCAGAAAGAGTTTGCATTCTCTTTGTGCCTAGAGAAACTAATGTGGGGTTTTGTGAAAGCAATATTATTTTGTGCCTTTGGTCACAGAGAATCCTCCATGTGCCTGAGGAACTGGCCCTGTCTCCCATCTGCCTATAGCCTACTGTGTCCCTCCACCCTCTGTAAACCTGCTTAGATCACACTTACAAGAGATGCTTGCCAACAGCTCATATTGGAGGGTGTGTTAACAGTCCTGGGATTTCCATCCTTTGCTCCTTCTCACGGTTCAGTCCTCATCAGAGGTAAGGGAAACAGAACACAGTCTTTTGAGTTCGTCTTAGTTCTTCTTACAGGTCTTCTAATAGCATAAGGCACCTGGCTGTGGTTGGCTGTTGTTGGAGCTGGTGTGGACTGGCTCCACCTTGGAAACTACCACTCACACTCTTGAGGAAATCTTTCCTTCCTTGGCATGTTTCTTGTGCTCACCACTGCCCAAATCTCTCAGGGTACCAGAATCTTTTTCCATTTCTAGAGCCCACCTGGCTGGAGTCACACTCTTAAAAAGATGCTCAGGAATGGGAGAGACCCTCAGAAAAATGCCAAGTCAAGAAAGCATTAGTGAGTGCCTGAAGGCAATGAGTCTTTGGAGTGAAAGCATTCACCCAGCAGGGTCAGCAAGGGCCAACAATCCCACCACAGTTGTGCTAAACTCCAGGAAAGGAAACCACATGAAAATAAGAGCGCTTGTTAAAGGTAAGAGCTGTGAAAAATCAGGTACTGGAGACATCAAGGTAGAGGATACTCTTTACGTTATTTTTTCTAACTCCTAGAATCTCATTTATAAAATAGAAAAATGTCCCACGTAACACCCAAGGAAAATGCAATAGTGTCTTGGTACTGAGGTGATGATTTTCAAACTTTTGTTGGATGGGAATCTTGCAATGAACATCTCCAGATCTCCTGTAAACGCCAACTCACACTGAACATTTTTTCTTCATTGTGTTTCCTGAGATGGTTTAGATCATTTGTGGAAGGAAAGGCAAGGCACACACTTCTTTCTTTCTTTTCCCAAGGTTCAAACTTCTTTCACACATTTAGGTCTATTTAACTGTTAAGAGACAGAAACACACCAGTGAGGATTGGACTCATCTCTGAGGGCACTGTTGGTGTGATACAGAATTTCCTAGGCATCAGCTAATCCCAGCTTTAAAGTTGGTACTGTTGAAAGGCAGTAACCACATTAAAGGAACTTTCACTGGCTTTCAAAGTGCTATTAGGAAAGGATTCATTTAAAAAGGAAAAAAAAGATGCCTGGCTAACTGATATCTGTCTTTCACAGGACAGACAGCACTCAAAGCCAAAAGACTTCGATTTAGGCACTCAGTGATGAGATGCAAGAAAGAACCTCTGAAGATGGTACAAAAGAACTCAATGAGACCTACCAGTGTGTACCAGCAGGGAGTTAGCCCTCAGGAGTTTGAAACTCCTATGGAACTGTAGAAGGTTCAACAAGAAGAAGAAGCAAAGGGACAAGAGTGTTGTAATTCTCCTTTGCAGTCATAGCAGTGAGAAGAAACTGTGTTATTGCTATGGCATTACTATGGAAGCATGCTGACAGTAAGTTGCACAGTTCTGAAAGAAAAAAAAAGCTGCCTAAAAGATTTCAGCCCTGAGGAAATGGTGCACACCATGCCTGGGAGAATGCACCAGTCATCACTCAGAGGAGCATTGCTTCTGAGATGATATCACAGTTAAGACTTTATTGCCTATTGTTTGGAGATAAATAGCTAGTTTTCTCTCATGAGTAGGGGTGACTGGCACTCAGAGCTTTCCTAAGGAAAGGATTTTAGAATGAAAAGCTGAATCATCTGCCTTTCTCAGGCCATATTTTGTAAGTCAGTCAGACTAAATTTTTAGGATTTTAAAAATATATTTTATTAATTTTTATTGCTTTTGACTTGTTTTTATAGTAAAAGAACAAAGAATAACATATTTCAATGTATATAGACTGAAGTCCTTCTAGAAACTATTTAAATATATTTGCTTTCTTGCACCACAGCCGTTTCTTACTACTTGAGAAATTACAGCTTCAGGAGTTACATCTTGTTAGAAAAAACTCTGAGTCTCAGACGAAACAACCGTGAGAATGTTTTAAAACTCCTAACGCTTTGAACTCCTTACAAATAAAGGAACAAATGTCATTCCTATTAATGCGTATAAATGATTTTAAAAATAGCTAACAAACTGTGGTGACTCAAAGCATCTTCTGGCAAAGCTCCTCAGCCAGGCATGGGACAGGGGTACGTGTGTGTTCCCATTGGAGGTGTGGTTCTGCTGGGAGCAGGGGTTATGGCAGTCCGATATGGAACTACATCAAGACCTTCCCCTTTGCTGAAACATTTCAGTCTCTGGGCTAAGGAGAGCTTTGCTTTTACCCCAGTGTTTTCCAACTGAGAATCTTACTATTTTTGTACCGCTTTCCCAAGGCCTGGGATGACAAGTGAGCAAAAGAACTAATTTGAAGGTTCTCCTCTTGGTGTACTCCTGCTTAAAAAAAGGAAAAGCTCCATGGAAATAGAGGCAGCCAGCTTGCAGGATGCAAACTTGGATCCAGTGGGTCTTTTCACACACTGAGAAAGTGAAATAAGGATCACATGCTACAGGATAGTGAAACGGGAGGAAAAGCACAAGAGCACTGATATAGGAACATTCACCTTTAACCACAAAAGGAGAGGGCTAGCACATGCTTGAGGAAAAATGAAATCAGACTCCTGCTGTAAAAGCTAAATAAAATGTCACTTACATTCAGAACACATATGGAAAGAAGAAAAGTCTTAAAAGGTATGAAAGGTGGGAGAAATGAGGAGTGAGCGGAAAGGACAGACTGGCATCTGCCCATGGAAATAGCTGTGTGCAGCAATTAGCTAAATGGTGCTGTGATTGCACTGCTGTTCTGAGCCGCTCACTGCTTTGCTACTGCTGCTAATGACAGGAGCACTGAATAATAAAAGCTCTGCTCTGGGTTGCCAGTGAGAATTTCCTTCAGCTTCTGGTGCTGGAGCTATATTTTACATGAAAACTGCTGGCTTTTACTTCTGCCATGACAGCAGCTGGTAACTATAGCACAGCTGTGGATTTATAGCAATGCTTTATGTGTGGGGATTGATCTTCTAGGCAGGACTTGCTTTCCTCCTCACAGCCATTCCTTGCTCCCCATGAACATTCTCAGCACAGGAAAGATAAATCAGGGAGAAGCCGTTTGTATGCACTGAGGCTTGTGAAGCTGAAGGCAATGATAAAAAATGCTGTCTGCTCTTATGCATATCACGTAGCTACAACAACTTGCTCCTTGCCTCTGACCAAAATGAAACTCCTTCCTTAGCACAGGGCAGAAGGGAATGTGGGTGCCTTCCCTTGCTGCTCACCAGTGCTGAGGCTGCCAGAGACCAGGAGACACAAACTGATGAGGTTAAGTGGATTTGCTCTGTGCTTGCCTGCAAACCCACATCCTAACCTCCCCCTGCCTCCCACCTGCTCTGCTCTTATCTCTCCCAGGGGAACATCCAGATGGGCTCTGGAGCTTGGAGCTGGCAGAGGGTGAGGAAAAGAGCCTTCTTGCAGGCGAGTGCAATGAGACAGACTTGCCTTTGCTAATGAATGCAATGCCATCTTCTGCTAGATGAGACAGAACTACCGACACTATCTGGTGGCAAACGGTAATGATTTTTTTTTTTCATAACCAGTAGCATGTCCTTGGAAGCAAATTCCTCATGTAAATATGTATGGGCATGGGGACAGTGCAAATGTCATGCAGGGGCCTGCTGTCTAAGGAAAGGACACACAGTGTTGTGTGGAGGGTCGTTTCTTTGGCATCACAGCCACTTGGGAGCAGAAAAGAATGAAAAGCAGGATTAATTCATTTAGCTTTTGATCTCAGACACACACATTTTCATTTAACATGATTACAACAGCCAGAGTCTTGTGACCCATAGCTGGTGGGCAGAGAGAATGTTTCCAAGCCCTTTCCCCCTTTCTTGGCGAGGTACATCTTAGCAGCAGATTCCTGATGGTGAATCCCTGGGGAAGGCTCTCCTGCATAAAAGCAGCCCAATGTCTGGACTAGTTACTCTGATTTTGTTCTCTACAGATGCATTCCTGGCAACTAATTGGTGTACTAGATAATGTGGGAACATACCCACGGAAATCCTATATAGAAAGCTGTCAGGGAGGGAAGGAAGAAAAAAGAATGAGTTTGATATAATTAGGTCTGGGCATACATGCACACCCATGTACACAATATCTCGGTAACAGGAGAAAAGCTTAAATGAGGTCTCCTATTTTCTCCATACACGTGAAGATTTACAACAGTGGGAAAAGACAGGGTATGGTGCAGGAAGGCATTAAGACATTTTCAGTAGTTTCTTCACATGGAGCATGCAATCTGTTCAGGGTCCTAAATAACTTCTTTGCCAAATTAATTTGCAAAGGACTTTCTCATAACTAGCTCTTACAAAACCAGTCTGCTCATGAGCAAGTGGATGTAAGGGCCAGAAATCAGTGTCAAAGGTGATGAAGACCAAGCTGGCATCTGTGGAGTCACCAGGTGACATCAGTAGAGATGCTGGAGCCTTAGATGATCCCAAACTGGGCCAGCTCGTGCAGTTCCAGATGGCTGAAAGCTTCCCATGGGCAAATCACCGTGATATCTGCAAAAGAGAATGAATGAGAAATGGGTTCTGGAGCAGCGCTTCTTGGATTTCTATTGTATGAATAGAAAGGCTGGTGTACTGAGAAAACATTAAGATGTGGGACAAGAAAGAAAAGCAAGACTCCATTTGAAAATTAAATGAATCAATGAGCTCTTGAAATGTGGTACTACCTACCAGTCTGAACCAGATCAATGTATTTTCTCCTATGCCACCTTTCTCTGTGAACATGATTATGGTCGGTTCAGTGGTGAGACTGGTGTGAAAAATCATCCTGGTTATGGGGTTTCTCCTGTTCTTATAAACTGCCTGTAACCAAACTGTGGTATCCTTGAAGACATGCAGTCTTAAATCAGATGCTGAATAATTTAGTGTAACGTGTTCAGGACCTGTAACTCATTGATAGGTGCAGCTGTTATTTGACTAATTATAGGTCATTCAGTGTGTGTTTTTCAGTCCAACATGAGTACATAACATTCTTAAAATTAGGATTTTGGTGATAGCACAAATACTTCTCCAGCTGAGGTTTAGTTACCATGATTTCTGCTATTAATAGCTTAGCACTTGGCATTTATTTGAGAACCTCATGCTGCTGAAATTCTTAGTCAGAGTATTAGCAGAAAACAAAGACAAACAAGCGCATTTGCAGCCAAGTGAAAGTATCCAAAAATTGAAGCATGACTAAACAGCCTTTCTGCCTTGTGTATGCAAGCATGAGCCTGGCCATGGCAGCTTGCAGAGGGAGAGCTGGCCTCCTCCAGTGACCTTGAGAGCAGCAGAGGCCAGGCAGACGGAGGCCACCCCAGACAGACCTCTGCTGTGCTGGAGAGTGACTGCATTTATGTTCAGGAGGGGCACAACAACATCCTGCAGTACCTACCTGTGCCCAGCCCCTCCATGCCTGGGATGTCATCTCCAAACCTAGGAGAGAAAAGAGCAGGTGAAGGGTGAGTTTGGGACAGCAATACCAAGGGGAGAAGCCATGCAGCCTCAGACAGGGAAAGGGGAGTGTGGGCAGCAGATGATGAGGAGCAGCTCTAGGCTCAGGTGGGCCAGCCCTGGACAAGAGAGCTGATGGCACTATGGGGTGGGAGAAGCCTTCTGGTTCCTTGCCTGGGGGAAGGTGGTACCACAGGAGCGCAGCTCAGCAGTGAGGAGCAACCCAACTAGAATAGTTTCTTTTCTTTCCAAAATGCCCTTACCCTTTTACTCCTTTTTTAGGAGGCTTGCTCTTGAACTGTCTTGTCTGTCTCTGCTTGAACTTGGGAGGCCCCTTGCGTGGTGTGGTGGGACCGGTGGGAGCATCTCCAGGGGTAAGGTTGGTGGTGGGGTTCTCGCTCATCGTTGGGCTACTGTCAGAAGTATGCCTCACTCAGATCCCTCTATCTGCAAGAGAGTGGCAAGGACTGACACAACACTCTGCTTACCATATCTAGGTACCAATAGTCTTGTGACAGGATAATTACGGGAAGTATAATTGTGACAGGATTAAACATAAAGATACAAAACATAAAGAAGGACTGTAATGCATACAAAGGAAGCAGGATAAGCATTGCCTTTCATCGTGAATGCTAGAATTAAGATAACAAACTGTGAATATTCCTGATAGGAATGAAAAGTAACTTAATCCCATAGTGCAATGACCTGTGGAATCTTGGAGAATTACACCTTTTCTGTCTCAGACATGGCTGGATTATTGGAGACAGGTTGCTGCAGCAGCTTGCCCCATGGTTTGGGCAGGATAGGAAGGTTTAGCCACTGTTGTCTTCCAGTTTGCATTTGCAAGAGTAGAGCTAGGGTTTTTACTTACTAGTTCTAGATATGACTACTAGGAGCCATAAAGAAATGCTTATGGACTTACGGCTTAGAGATTTATCTTGTCCTTTGGAATCATGATATACATCACTTGTTCTTGTATCTGTGACTATGCATTGCCTTCTGCACACCGGTGAAGATAGGATGCTGAGCTAGATGGGCCTTTAGTCTGAGTGCAGCTGCACTTAGGGCTTCAAGTTTACCAATGCCAACCGTATGAGAAATAGCACAGAATTTCTGAAAAATTGTGAAGGCCAATGCAAAGCATTGCAAACTGTGGTTTAGACAGATGTTAATTTCTGAGGATTGAGGAGATAAAAGCCTGTAACTTTCCACAGTATCTGTTGCCCATTTTGATGTTTTGAAGCATTATGTTACATATATTGAGTTCACGACACCATGCTGCACATGAGCCAAGTTCCACTTCTCAGGGTCTATAGAATTGTTGGGCAGCAGTTCTGGTGTGGGAGAAGCCTCTCCTGCCTGAAAGCTGCTGCACAGAAAGCCCAGGGAGGACAGCAGGAACTCTCTCCAGTGCCCAAGGGAGAACCCTCAGCTTGATCAAATTCTGTGCTAATTAGTGTGCTAGAGCAGTTTGACTACGTCCATTTATGGACAAAAATAATTGCCAGTTTTTTCTCTCCTCCCTGGAGTCACATTCTTCCCCATGACCACTGTATAACTCCTGTCTCCAAGTTTCTGTCCCTGTGCAGCCAGGCTGATGGAATAGCTGATGGAATTAACTTCAGGATTTTGGTACTAAAGGGTAATCCTATTATGTCACCATAATGCTCCGGCCTAATCCCCAATATCACCTGCAGTGACACTCCAGACTTCTAATCTCAGAACTATAAATGCCATCAAAAATGAGTGTTCTTTTTTTCTTAGTTTAAAGAATAGTCCGCATCTTTGTCAGTGCCTGAAATAGCCAGAGTGCTGAAAGCAAAGCCTGAGACGCAAGGAGAAACAGCATCCAAACAATCCTTCTGTGTCACTGGCAGACCAGTGCAAGGCAAAGAGCCATGTTTCTGTATCTGTGGCAGTCTGGGAATACTTCTCCCCTGACATCCTTCCATCTGTGATGGCAGAAGAATGGATCCTCATGAAAACACCTAGAGGCATGCTAGTTCTCCTGTTGCTTGTGGCCGGGCTCCTGTCTCAGCTGTAACATCCCGTGCAGGAGGCTGGAAAGGTTCCAGCAGCCCCAAATGGAGCAGCAGATGGTTGTGTCTGCAGCTGAAGGATGCACAGATGCTATTCCTCTGCCTGTAACACAATGCTTCCCAAGCACACAGTGTGCCCACAAACACAAGGACCAGCTCAATTCAGAGAAGTTGCTGGTTTGGCTGTTCTCTGAAGAGCCTGAGCAATTAACCAGTATTTACGGCTCTATCCTCACAGTGTGGTGGCTGGACAGGCACATGCTGTCACCTTCATCTCTTGCAGAAAGGGACAGGAGGTGCAGTGATTGGAGCTTCTGTATCCTTGGCACCCCTTACAAGGGCTGCTCCCAAAACTACAACAGGAGAAACAAACTGGCTAACAGATTTCCAACCCTTCGGCCTGACAGCCAAAATTTGTAAGAGGCAACTGAGCTCAGACAGTTCCCAACTCAAGTTACCAACTGCTGGCTGCCAGCACGGTACCTTAATCACAAAAATGTCATTGAAGGCAACTCCCCGTAGTTCCTTCAGTCTGTACCTTCATTCCATTGAGAAATATCTAATGGGAAGATTCAGTCCTTGGAGTTTACTTGGTCCCAATCCAAAGTAGCTGTGTCCACATACCAGCTACTTCTATGCCTGAGATTTGGGATAAAAAACGATCTCCCCAAATCACACTTCATCCTGTCTCTTACATGCATGAATTCAAGAAACAGCATTCAACGTAACTGAAAGGGACAATTCTGTCACCTTCCTTACCAGTATCCCTCTACCCATTCTTCCCACACGTCACCAAAAGAATAGGCAGAGGGCAGGAAGAGCCTTAATATGCTGGGATGGCATATTCCCAGGGGTGTTTCCCAACCTCCCTGTACCTGGTTGCTTGGCTGATCCCTGTTCCCGCACCAGGCAGATAGTTGACCAGTGTTGGGTGCAGATGGGTCTCCTCTGGCTCCTACAGGCATTATGCAGCCCCAGGGCTTCCCAGGCTGTTGGAGCTGCTCAGCTGCTGCCAGCACCGGGATGCAGCTCCTGGGCAAGAGCAGCTGCGGACGTGCAGGCTGCTGGGGAACAAGATGTTCTTCCACGCACTTCCTCTGCCCCCTCCTCTGACAAGGAGTTACCTAATTGCCCCTGACAGCATTTCTGTTCAGTTCAGGGCTTAATCCTTGGGGTAAGAGCCTTGCTTGCGTCCAAATGCTAATTATACCTAATGCGCATTAATGTGCTTATCTCAGTTGCGTCAGATATCCCACCTCTGGGTTGCTGACCAGGTTAATCATCCTTCTTTTAGTTCTCTTTGAACCTAAAGAGGCTTTGAATACTACTGTCAAGTGCTGACTCTTTAATCTGTCCCCTCCTGCCCCTTAATCTCTGATTTGCTATGGAAAATTTCCCTGGCAGATAATGCAGATGCCTCACGTGACTTTCTTCAGACAGATTCAGCGCAGGGTCTCTTCTTTCTCTGTAGGATAACTTCAGGTATGGAATCCACCATGTGCCTGGTGTCTTCATGGTGCTGCAAGGGTATCAGACACAGAGCCCTCCATGCAGTGATGCACCGGGAACACACAGCATCCAGGAGGAAATACCCTCAATTTTTTAATCCTTTGGATAATAATTTCTTGACCTCATGAGAGCCACGGGCATTTTCCTTGCAGACAGGCTTTCATCGGGGCATACTGAATCCAGCGTAAGATGCCTGTGGGGAGTCCTGGCGGCAGCCTCGGTCTCTTGAGTTGGCTAATCATAGACATGGAAACAGCACATGCAGGTCCAGCCCTTTCTGATCCAGTGCTCTAAACAAGATCTCAGAACTCTTCTTAAAGTTTTAAGACCACAAACAAATGAAAGACGCACTCCAGAAGACGGGAACACACCAAGTTGAACTGTATTCCCACAACAGCTTCCCAGACGGGCATTACTGGAAAGACTATCTCAGTTAGGGGGTGACATCAAAGGAGGGATTCATTCACATGGGAGATGCAGTGCTGCTCAGTACAAGCTTCCCACTGATGTGCCCTATGCCCTGACCATCCCTGGGAACCCCAGGGTTGAGCCCACAGCCAGGCACTGCCAACAAACCCCCACCAAGGACTGCCTAGCCTCAGAAACAGGGTGGTCCTGGGGGATGGTGGAGCCTGGGACACACCAGTGCTGCAGCATGTGCCCTGATGGCCTGGCACCCAGCCCTAATGGTAGGAGGAAACAGCAACAACTGTGCAGAAACACAACTCTCTCTCTCAGCTACTGGGTGCACTAACATTTTTCAAGCATGAAAATCCAAGCTCTTCCCCCAGTAGGAAAAGACACCAGCTCCTGTTGCACATACCCCCTGCCCCCACTTATTGCATCGAGCTCCTGGAAAATACTCACAGTCCTGAAGGCTCCTCTTGCAAACCATTCAACTCCTGTCCTGCAGCCTGAGTAGAAAAGTCTCGAGGCATCCTGCCTCCTGCAGATATACCCTGCCAGCAGGTGACATCAGGGCACCAGGCACCAATCAGGGACAGGCCCACGTGGGGCAGTTCGTGGCCACGGGGTCCTGCCGGTACAGAAAGGAAAGAGTTGGGGCCTCGGCCCTAATTCCAGCCCAGTGAAACCGCCCTGGCAGTAATACGCATTATTTTGTGTGGGGCTTTACACCTCCAGTACATTTCTGTTGCCCCTTGTGGCAAGAGAAAAAGTGAGAGATAACTGTAGATAAGAAGAACCGGGGTCCTATTGGAAAGTGCTAGAAGATCACTTTCATCCTCAGCTGCAGCAGCACTGTGTGGCTTTAGCCTAACCTCAGGGCAAAGTTGCAGTGCTCTGGGTGTACTGGCTCTGGTGAAGCTCTGCTCATATAACCTCACTGTGCACCCAGCTAAACTAAAAGAGGGGAGATGGAGGTTAGATGTTAGGGGGAAATTCTGTACTCGGAGGGCAGTGAGGCACTGGCAAAGGCTGCCCAGAGAAGCTGTGGGCGCCCCATCCCTGGAGGTTCAAGACCAGGTTGGATGGAGCCCTGGGCAGCCTGAGCTGGTGGGTGGCAGCCCTGTTCACAGCACGGAGTGGGACTGGGTGGGTTTTGAGGTCCCTTCCAATCCAAACTATTCTGTGATTCTATGTCAAGGATAGGAGCTGTCTAGCATGAGGGGCCCTGGCAGAAGGGTCTGGCACAGCATCACTCTGCTGCTGAGCCAGAGCCCATAGCCAAGGCCCCTGGCCTTCCAGATGGCTGAAGGTAAAGGAGATAAATTCTCACTGAGACTCTGGGGTTACATTTAGAACAATCAATAAGCTTCTACCCCTAAGAGTGGATACAGGGAGGTAAATCCTGAGTGCAGCTGAGGGCCTGCCCATTGAGCAGAGAGGCAGCAGAGAAACAGCATTCCATGTGTTTGGGGATGATCACGCAGCTTTTGGGGGCTTTGTGATTCTTTCTGGGCATAGGAAGAGGATGGGAGCAGCAATGCTGGAGTTTAAGAAATGTCTGGATAATGCTCTCAGACATATGGTCTGGTTTTTGGGTGCTGCAGTGTCGAGCCAGGAGTTGGATTAGATGATGCTTATGGGTCCTTTCCAACTCAGGATACTCTGTGATTCTATGATCATGTTGGCATGGCCTCTTCTCTTGCACTTGCACACAAACGCACTGAGGCTGATGGTACTCAGCAGCTCCTGACAGCAAAATTGATTTCTGTGGGCAGGAACCTGCCTGTGTGGGTATAAACAGGTGCAGCCCACTGGCAGCAGGCTCCATCCCATCCCTGCTGCTCATTCCCGTGCCTCCATCTGCTTCAGTCAGGTTTCTGGGGGCTCCCCCTCCCTCTCTGCCTTCTCCTGTGTGGGCAGAGCTGCTGGGAAAATCGGCTTTGCAGCCCCCAGTCCTCGTAGTTCTTTTGCTTGCTTTCTTCTTGCCTCCTCCTCCCTGCTGTTCTGAGACCTTGCAGGCTTCCTTTTCTTAACCTTATAAATTTACATGTTTCCAGGCTGTTTGTTTTCGAAATATTCCTTTTGTTTTCCTGTTTTTTTTTCCAGGGAAAGCAGGCCCATTTCTCTTTATAAAAGTGGATATGTGGGAAAAAAAATCTCCAGTGCTATTTTTGCTCCTTAAGTAAGTGTGGCAGAAACTCCCAGAGCAGTCCTGCTTGTTGTGTTCTCTCCTATTCTCCACCATGACCAGATCATTTTCCCTCTCATCTCCTTCCTTCTCCTCTCTGCTTTGCTCCTTTTGCAGAGCTGCAGGCACCAGCTCTGTGACCTAACTGGACAAAGAGGTTTGCCCACGATTGAGGTACCTCTTCATAGAATCATAGAATCACAGAATCATTAAGGTTGGAAAAGACCTCTAAGATCACCTAATCCAACTGTCAGCCCATCCCACCGTGCCCACTAACCATGTCCTCAGTGCCATATCACATGGTTCTGGAACACCTCCAGGGACGGTGACTCTGCCACCTCCCTGGGCAGCCTCAACACACTTTCAGAGAAGAAATTTTTCCTGATATACAACTTGAGCCTCCCATGGTGCAACTTAAAGCCATTACCTCTTGTTGATGGCCCCTTCCCACCCAACAGTCCCTATCCCTACCCCTGCCCAGGCTCTAGGACCACAGCAGCAGCCACCGCACCCAGAGCAGAGCTCCAGGAGCTGCGGGGCTGTGTGGTGTCTGGGCAATGGTCCCAAAGGGAAACTATGAGCTTCATCACCTCTGGCCGGGTTTGTCCCTATTCTGAGGAATCGCTTAAAGACATCTCCGAGGTTTTTGACCCTATTTATGAGCTGTGTAGTCATGGTAACTGTAGTTAGTTATACCAGAAATAGCAGCTTGCTTGAATGACAAAGAGAGTGCAAGTTTACAAGACAGTGACTTTTCCAGGGCCACTGTGCTTGTGGGACTGTGGGAGGAAATCCTGGCCAGGGCTCAGGCTGAGGATGCAGTGGCTGAGGACTACAATAGCTCTTTTGAAACAAATCTCTACAATCTCATGTCAGGTGCTTGTGAGACATTGTGCTGTAACTGATAGAGTGTGATTGCTTGCAATGCAGGCATACCTGGCTGGGAGCTGCTGGGGAATTTCTGTGGGTAAACAGATGTTTCCCACCTGCAGAGAGACAGCCTAGCTTCTGCATCCCTGGCAGGAGGACAGAGGTAGGACCTGGATTGGGAAAGCGATTGCCTGTTTGTTTTGTAGGTCAGAGAGGTTGTCATGTCAACAGTACTTCAGTGGGAAGCTTGGTGCACTAAGGTGTCTGCAAAAGAAGATTCACATGGAATCATAGAATCACTTGAGTTGGAAAGGACCTTTAAAGGTCATCTGATCCAATTCCCCTGCAATGAACAGGGACACCTACAGCTAGAATGGGGTGCTCAGAGCCCCTCCAGCCTGACCTTGACTGTCTGGGGCTTCCGCCACCTATCTGGGCAACCTGTGCCAGTGCCTCACCACCCTGATTGTAAAAAACTTGCTGCAACCCTCCTTCCCCACTGCTCACCTTATCCTCAGCAGTCTGTCTGTGATGGTGAAAAAAGAAACAGCTACAGAGAACTGAATGTAGCTGCAAATATATGTAGCTGCAAATGAATGCAAACCAGTCCATCACAGCTGCAGAGAAGAAGGCATCTTCATGGCACGTTGCACTGTCCTTCCTTCAGGAGGTCATGCTCTCTGGTTTCAGGACGAAGCACCTGACAGCCTGCAGTAAGCACAGCAGTTTGCTGACTCTGGGGATCTGTGCCTCTGTTCTGCTGAGTGCCCCTGCGCTCAGCTTGTAGAGAAGCCTGCACTTGGCTCTCATTTCCACTCATGCCATGGAGACTGCTTTGTTGGCAGGGTGGGGGTGGCAGAGGCCGAGGTTTGCTTCTCCACTGCCGAGGCTCCAGAGAGAGATTTCCATGGGCAGTCTGGAGAAAGATGTCCTTTGAGGAAATGTAAATCAAGCTTCTGGCAACACACGGGATGGATTCCCAGCGCGGCTGCAGACAGGGCCCTGCTGCTGTTTCCTCCTGGGGCCGCTCGGTGGTTCAGTACCTCTCACAGCCTGATGCCTCACGTCTGAGCTGTCTGAGCATCCTGCCGTCCCAGGGCTCCCTCAGGGAAAATTAAGTCCTCGCCTTTCTCCTTCAGTCAAGGTGCTTGATTCATGCATGCCAGCACAGCATTGTAGACCCTGAGCTCTCAGGCACCAACACTTGAGGATGTGCTTGCTTTTTGTAGCAGGTGATATAAAACCCGTGTAGCTGTCATACACTTCATTAGCTACCAGCTACATTTCCTCGCTTCTAAGCAGTGAGCCTGGCCTTTCTTTACATGGATAACAGAGTCTTGCCACATAACGCTAACAAGGAGTATGTGGGTAGGGTTTTGTTAACTCACAGCAACCTTTCCATGATTGGTAGTGACAAATACAGAAAAATACTGATGTACACAAATTACACAGACCTGCAGACCAGAGCCAGCCATCCTGACATCTGCCACGGGAGCCATGAGCGTGGCTGTACAGCACAAAGAGCTCTGCGCTGTGTAACTGCGCTGTGATTTATCACTTGGGAGAGTCCCCTGCTCATTGCAGAGCTGTCCCAGGAGAAAGCAGTAGCGTTACTGAGCGTGCACTTCATGTGCACTGACATTGCTTAAATGTCTGCAGCCAGGCTGCTGGCAGTGCTGCAAGAGGACTGTGTTTGTTAGATCAAAAAGCTTCCCTTCTTTTCTGCTCTTGCTCTGTCAACAATTGAAATATGTTTTTTATTTTATTGTTTCCCCCCAAATACCATTTAGCAAACAAGCTTAAAGTCCTGAACTACAACCTGACGTTTTTTCATTTTTCTGAACAAGTACAAGGAGTTAACCTTGCTGTCTATGTGGCTGCCAGCAGGCAGAGCACATGGTCACTCTTAAAAATGCACCTGAACAGCAGTTTTTACAGTGGTGTCTCCAGGATCTTCCTTAAAATTTTCTCCTCCCATTATTGACTCCTTCTGTATGAATTACGTGCCATACACCTGCATACAGTGATTCAGTGATCCACTAGCATTTGCTTAGCATGTTCATGCATTGAATTAAGCATGGAAGTAACAGTTTAGCTTCATTGCTAAGAAGAAAAATGGAAGAACCAGCAAGAGGGTGTCTTTATTTAAATCAGATAATTCCAGTGCTTTATTCAGTTTGAAAGAGTGAAGCAAGTGACTCAGTGTCACTGGGCTACAAGGAAGTAACTGCGCACAAGCCAGCTCCAGATGTCTCCTCTCCTGACAGCTCCCCTTCTCCTCTTGCTCTGAAGGATCGATTCTCTCTCCTTGGCAACCAGCAGCCCAATCCAGAGAGGCTCCTTTAAAACATTTTGGTGAAATATTTCTTTCTTAAGGAGACACATCCATTACTGTGGCTTTCACACCACACTACAGACACGCTCTTCTTTCCTCCTCCTCCCAGATAAAAGCACCGCCATGCAATCTCATTCAGCTCAGCTCTTTGCCACCACCACCATAATTAGGATTGTTTTTTGAAGTAACAGCTGAGGCTCTCAAACAGAACTGATTGCTGCTGGGGAGCATCCCGCATTCTCCTCGGGAACATTCAGCTAATGGGCAGAGGAGGCAGCTCTTCCTGCCCCATTAGCTGGTCTCCTGAGTGGCTGCACAACTCCCAGGCACACTGATGCTGAATGCTCCAGCTGACATGTGATAGCTGATCCCAGGTGAAATGACTGTAGAAGGGGGAAAAGCCAAGAGATGGAAGTGCAAATCACACTGAAAAAAAAAAAAAATTCTTTTATAGCTGAGGTCTATGGCCAGGGATTAAGCCTGACCTCTCCTCGGTGTTTCATAAATCCTTAGGTTTTAATGATTTAAGTTTTTTATTTTTATTTTTATTTGATGGCTTTAATTGGCACATCCCAGCCTTCCTATTAGTGTAGATCCTTGCTTTCATGCTTGCTTGTGAGTGGAGGTGCACCTCTCACCAACTGAGTCTGAGCCTCTTACTGGGAGGCTGTGAGGCTGCTCTGTGGCAGGGGCCTGGGACTGCAGCCACTTCTGGGTCCAGTCAAATATGATGAGCACATCATAGAATCATAGAACCATAGAATATCTCAAGTTGGAAGGGTCTGGTTCCACACAGGACCACCCAAAATTCAAACCCTGTTTCTGAGAGCATTGTTCAGAGATGAAGTGTACTGTTCAGGAGCTGTCATTGCACACCGGGCTTACCCATGTTGCACAAAGGATATACTGGCAGGTTGACATCCACAGAGTTCGATTTGCAGGGTCCATAGCTGAAGGCGTACAGTGACTGTAAAGGTTAAAGCTGGTTATAGAGGAAAATGAAAAGAAAGGAAGGGAAGAGAGAGAGAAAGGAGAAGGTTTCCCTGGTGACCAGCTGAGAATGGCAACAACGAGATCCCATAGGAGCAGGGGTGCTGCAGGTGATGATGATGAGGATGATGAAGATGACAATTTCTTGCCATGTTTTCCCTTAGCAACACATACTTTTGATCAGGACCCTCTTAAGCTCCCTATTGCTTATCCATGGTTATGACTCTGTTAGCTCTGAGAGAATTCTAATTGCATGCAAACGTTGAGCTTCTGTGTATATATGTTATTGGATGGCAGCTACTGAGAATTCAAATAGCTGTTACCTACTTTGTTGAGCACCACATTTTCTCTTTTATATCCCTAAGTCTACGAAACAAGAGGCAAAGAAGGAGAGGGAGGAGGGCAATCCTCACCCCAGTGCTTTCCATGAGAATCAGCACAAAACCACTGTGGGGGCTGGCAAAGGTACAGCTGTGGGATCCGCAGTGGGAACAGCACAAGTGCAATAAAGCAGAACTGTTGCCGCAGTGCCCGGAGCAGCGCTGTGCTGAACACCAAGGCACGTACAGCACCTGAGAGCCAGCAGGAGCCTGGGCACAGCCTCGCTCCGAGCTGTGAATTTCAGCACCAAGCCAGGCTCCCTGCTGAGATGAGTGTTCAACACAAGCAAGGCAGGGTGCAGCTGGCAAGGAGATTTGCTAAAGCCAGCGGGGAAAAAGAGGATGCCACAGCTTTCCTAATTTAGTCCCAGTTTCAGCTCCGGCTGTGTCAGAGGGAAGCCACAGCGCACGGGGCATGCTTGGATAAATAGCTCCCTAACACCCTCCCCAGGGATCAGCTTAGGGCTGAGATTTGATTACACATACTGAGATCTGACCTTACATAACCACTTCTGAGAAGCCCCCAAATAATCCATCCCACTCCAGTGGGCACTCTCCCCGCCAGTGGCTGCTTCCTACCCGGCAGCCACTGAGAGATGCGGGATGGTGGCTGCTCTCCTCTATGCAGGCATTCAGAAGAGGGACCCCAGTCCTTGGGGAAGGGATGTTCCCACACCTATTACTGTCCTTCCTCTCTCCCCTTCACCCATTTCACCTTCACTGCCCTCTCCTTAACTGGGCTGCAGTGACCATCCTCAGCCTGTCTCAGGATGGCCTCTGGATTTCCTCCATGCTCTGTTTGCCTTTGCTCCCCCAGCTTCAACCAAGCCCTCTCCCTCTCCCTGCCCTGCTGTTCTCCCCTACGGCCGGTGAGGCATGCAGGAACAACATGTGAAGACTTTGAGCGCCTTCAGGCTAGAGATGGGGGTTATGGGATTAGCACGTTAACTGGCCTGAAAGCTACTTAGGCAAGCATTACATTTCCAATCTCCTCTCCATCTTTCAAGGAAATCTCTTCTGGAGGAGCTGGAGAGAAGGAGCACCCAGTCACATGTTGTGAAGTCAGCTCCTTGGCCACCTGACAGCCCAAAGGGTGCTCTGCAGGCACCTGTGTGTGATCTCAGGGGGAGGAAGGGCCTCCACGCAGTGCAGGGACACCTGGCCTGGGGACACCCGTGGCACAAACAGATGCTGCCCTTGCAGCACTCATTGACATTAGTTTGCTGCACCACGAGGTCTTCTTGGTGCATTGCTCATAGCCTTGCTGGAAATGGCAAAAAGCTTGAGGGGGAGGCAAAGCCCAGGACAGGGACAGGATTTGGCATTGTTCGTTAGAGAGCAATGTAAGTGAGCAACACTGTGCATGGAGTTCATCGCAGATGTAAATGAATAGCTGTGAAGCAAAATACTTAACAAGAGCAGTTCTTAAAGTTTTCAAGAAATCTCAAGATGGGTTGGATCCAATAAGCTTCTACAGAAAGCATTTGACTATTAGGAGTAAAGGCTGTGTAGGTGAAGGATATATGCTTCAAATATTGAGTAAGGTTTTTCTGCCATGGCCAAAGGGTTGGAACTAGTTGATCTTTGAGGTCCCTTGCAACTCAAGCCATTCTGTGATTCTATGATAAGTTTGGATGCTAGTGGTTGGTCACATGTATTAATGCGGTCGACCAATTCTATGACTGACCGTGGTCAGAGGAGATCAAATGAATAAGAACTACTAATAGCATTTTATTTAATAACTTTAGATACTATTTTCCAACTAAAGTCATGTTTGAAATATTTCCACTTCTTTTGTAATCAAGCAAGGCATTATCTAAACATTGTCCTTGCTTCCTTCTGTCACAGGCTAAGAAGTGGCTGCAGTTTGACAAAGTCTGCCAAGAGATGGTCTTCACTGCATGGCATCAGATTGTCAGAGATCAAATACTTGGTGGTAGGGATTTGCTTTCAGTGATATTCTGCTGCAACATAGTTCAAAACCTGCCTTTTTTTCCAGCAGATCACTGACGTGGTTCCCCAGCGGGATGCCGGATATGCCAACCTGAAGGATGCTGCCTGGTTTCTAAGCTCCCATCTGCTCACCATGGTGAGTATCCAATGTCTGCAGTTCCTTCTCACCCCTCTTACCAACAGGAAGATGAAGCACAGAGCAATGACATTTATCCATGATTACATGCTGTCTAATTTCAAATCTAGGGATAAAACCTGTTTCTCCTGTGTTCTGGGCATTCGTGCCGATATAGGTTGACTGTACACATTCAAGTGTACGTCCCTATACCACTGTGCATGTTCATAGGTGTACTGGTCTCGATGTATGCTCACACACATTTAGAAATAGTGCATATACAGCACTGGTCTCCGCACACGGCCACTAAACCCAAGGAAACCTCAAATCAGGGAGTAACCAAATGGTAACCTCAACCCTTGCACCATACCAGCAAGAGTGTTCTTGTCTCCAATGCAAACTGGTAATTTGACTGAAATTGGAGAGTGAGCCTAGGCACCACAGGAAGCAAGACTAAAGGCTGATCTACAAGAGGCATGGGCTGCAAAAGAAGACCATAGTTAGCACTTCCAGCTTTCCAAATGTTGCCCAGGCCAACAGCACTCATGCCAGCAGTTTGAGCTGCCATAACTTGGTATGGTCATGGAAAGCACTTGTTCTGTGTTTTCCCAATCCGCGCTCCCACACAGCCCATTCCTTTTGCCAGCACAGGTGAACAAGGCTGGGAAACTGATCTGGGTTTAAAGCTCACTGACAGATACTTATGTGTCTGCTTACCTGGTTTTGGCAGGTATGTCTTAAACAGAGTACAGAGCTGTATGCACAGAATTGTAGAATGGTTTGGGTTGGAAGGGACCTCGAAGCCCACCCAGCTCCACCCTGTGCTGTGGGCAGGGCTGCCTCCCACCAGCTCAGGCTGCCCAGAGCCCCATCCAACCTGGCCTTGAATGCCTCTAGGGATGGGGCACCCACAGCTTCTCAGGGCAGCCTGTGACAGTGTTCTGCTCAGTTCTGCTTATTGTCCCATGAGGAGGGTGAGATAGGAGTGGGAAAGAACAGCAAAGCAGTAAGCAGTTTCTCTTGGTCGGGAACAAATTAATGGAGGCTTAAAATGATTCTGGGGCTACAGCCCTGACTCAGTGAGAATCCACTGCCAGCCAGATATGTGCCCTGTTTGTCCCTTGAAAAGCATGAGGTCAGAATCAAAGTGCCATCCACAGCTTGAATTAAAGGTAAGGTAGGTTTGGGAAATCAGCCCCTCTCTTCTGAGATCTGCCTGACCCTGGTAGAGATTCCTCTGTTTCAGTTGTCTGCAGCCTCTAAAAATTTGTATATGATAAATATTTTCTATCAGACGTGAATCCGGGGCAGTGAATGTAAGCCCCTCAACAATAGATTTGCTTAGCTCAGTTTGCTTCTGCAAACACATTAAAAGAAGTGCATCAGTCATTTCAGATCCAGATTTGCTGGTTGCAGACCAATGATCTAATTTGTCCTTAAATTCCGCCCTGAGGATGATGTGCATGGAAGAGTGATGTGAGTGAAGAAGCAAGCGGGCAGTCTGCGAGTGGAGAAGATAAAACCTGCCGGCATTTCGGAGTGGAAGTGGGGTAAATCCTTCTTGTATTTAAGCATGCCTGGGAAACGGGAGCTTATTGTTCCAGAGACTGCTGATCTTTGGGACTGCTTGAAAATGGCTGGGAGCGGGGCACACACGGCCGGATGGGAACGATGTGCCGATCAGGTGTATAGTAGGTAGCATGCGTTACCTGGGAAAAATGAGGCTCACCTGTAACGACCCCCACTTGTACCCCCGCGTATGCATGAAAACGCTCGACCCGATTTTCCGCACATCACCAGTATAAATCAGTACAACAACGATATACACCGGCACCGGCTTTTCAGACCGACCTTAATTACAGCAAGCAGGAAAAGAAACACAATTAAAACCGGGGGTCGAACAACAAAGAGCCGAGCACCCAGGTGCAGCAGCAGCAGCAGCAGCCCTCACAAAGAGCCGGTAGCCTCTCGGGGCCCCCTCCCGCACCCCGCCCGGGGGCTCTGCGCTCACACAAAGCCGCGCAAGAAGAGCGCAGCGCCCGGCGGTCGGGCAGAGAGGTGCGCGGAGGAGCGCTGCAGAATGCGGTCTCGGGGCTTCCTCTTCGAGTGGGCTGGTAGAGGGAGGCTTTTTTTTTTTTTGGTAGTGTGAGTGATATTTATTTATTTATTTTTTTTCCCCACCAACTTCCTTCCTGCTCCAACTGCCAAAGCGCAAAGCTGAGAGCAGAGGAGGACACCGCAGGCAGGCAGGCACCGCGCAGCAGTGAGTGCGAGCCCGGGCGGAGGGGGGAGGCTGAGGGGGGTGAACCTGGGGAGAGGGCAACTTCTTTGTTCCGGTGTTTGGCTCCATCGCCCAGCCTGGCCGGCACGCGGGCAGGGCCCTGTCCGCATCCGACGGGGAAGTTGGGTTCGGAGGTTGGGATGGGGAAGGGATGGGGGCAGAGGGAGCGTCCCCGCGGTGCCCGGAGGATCCGGCGGTAGCCGGGCGCTGGGCTGCCCTTCTGCCCCCGCACCTCTGAGGTGGGACGTGGGGCGCCGGTGGGGCCGCATGTCACTGCCCCGGGGTGGGAAATTGCTTCCTCGCCTGCAAACCCGCTTCCTGGAGATAAGCCCTAGGTTGAGGGAGGGGGCTATTTAGGGGAATGAATTTGATGTGCTGAGTGAGCGTGAATAAAACGCTGTCCCCGTGACAGCCCTCTTTGTGCCTTGTGGTGGCATAGGGGGATGAGGAGGTGCATCCACCCCGTGTGCATCCCCCTGCCTCAAAGCGCTGCAGATGCACGGGCAGCCCCAGCACAGGCAGCAATGTGTAGGAGAGCACAGTCCCTCTGTGTCTGCCCACAGCTGGCTTTATGGTGGGAAGTCCCCGATATGGCTCCAGCCCTCTCCCTGCTGCTGTATGGAAGCTCCCAGACCTCAGAGGTGCAGGTGATGCACAACTGAGAGTCGGGGCTGTGGGAAAGTGAGAAAAATACAGCAGAGCAGGGCATAAATCAGTCACGTGTCTCCTTGTGTAAAGCATCTACAGGGTTAATGCTTTTCATTTTTAATGCAGCTGGTAGCCTGAGGCTCTGGGGGGCTCTAAGGAGCTGTGTGCTTGGCACAGGAAGCCAGGCACCCCAACAGGTGGGTGCTAACACGCTCACCCTGGGGATGCTGCGGTGCCTCAGCCCTGCAGCACCTCTCTGCTGGTGGAGGGCACCCGTCTCACAGGTGGAGTGAGCAGATTCAGTGCCCAGAGCTGTGCCCATTCCCAGCTCTCCCCACTACCGAGGGCTCTTCCTCAGCCCTGGGGAGCTGCTGCCTGTGAGGTAAAGGCAGGGGTGGGGAACAAGTGAGATGTGATCGCCTCCATGCCTTGGGAACATGGCAGGAAAGTCAGGTCTACAATTTGGAGAGAAATGCTGGAGTGGGGTCTGATCACTGCCATCTTGCTAAGGTGTACTTGAGCTGGCGGTTGTTCAGCCCCAGCCAGGCTGTCCTCCATGGGCTCTTGCCACTGGCACAGCAGGCTACCTGTGTAACTCTTTGTGGGCTTTCAGAGCCTAAATGCATCTGCACCTCAAGTGAGCTGCCCCCATGGGTTGGCAGGGGAAGTCTGCAGCATGAATGATGCAAAGAGGAGGTCTGAGGGATGGGGGAGCAACCAGCTGGCCCAATCCTGGCTCTGCCTCTTCTGTGCATGGGGCTGGTAAGATCTTGCTCTCCTTCTGTGATAAACCACAACCCCTATGTAGAATGGGAACAGGCAGGCAGTTGCTTTATGGTTCTAGTGGGGGCAGACAGCCTGGTATCATGAGAAAGCTCCGGGGAGTGGAAGTGACTCAGATCTGCAGCTGGAGCCCAATGGATAGCAAGACCTGGTGCTAGCTGCTGCAGCTTATCACATCCTCTTCCTGTGGCTGCGTGCAATGGCACTGCGGGGTCATGAGGTGCCATCATTAGGTGGCTGTGCTGGGGCTGCACAGTGGTGGGACATGAGCTACAGTGCTGTTATTGGGGAGCTCCTGGTTTCTTTGCTCATGAGGACAAGCTTGTGTGCCTTTCCTATAGTACACAGGTCCTTCATGCTCCCAATAGCCAGGAAGGGGCATTCGGCTTCTGGGACATGCTTTCCTTCAAGGCCATTGGAACTGGGATTTCCTTTGACTTCCCAGCTGCTCCCGCATGCAATAGTTCCTGACTCACCACAACATGCTGTAGCAAGGCAGCCTCTCATCCCTGTGCTGCTCGGTCCTTCTCTGTCTCTGTAATGTGCCTTTGCCAATATGCCCCTCCTTGAATGTTTTCCACTGGTCTCATCCGTGCTGGGATAGCACTGGGAGGTCTGTGTATTACTCATTGCAGCCTGATTCCACTTGCTGATTCATTGTGGACTGTTGCATAAATATATATATATTTATTTGCATTCTCTTTCAGTGAAATTGAAAACTATGCTGGGAGCTTCCTACTGGGAACTTCAAGGCCACAGCTGTAGAGAGGAACAAAGGGCTTAGTGGGGGAAATGCAAGCAACCAGGGAAAAAGTGAATTTTTAGCAGGGACAGCCTCAGAGGATGAGTTCTTATTAGGATAAGCTGAAGTGCACTGAGTGATCTGTGTAGCAGTGCAGCTCACCTCTCCTTCCTCTTGCCTGTCTTTGTCTCCTCTTTCCCTATCATGTGCCCTCTGCCTCCCTGCTCTGGCTCCCATTTGGGATGCTGCCCAAGCTGCCTCACCACCTGCCTGGCACTCAGTGTTGTGCATCCTGGCTGAGCTGGGCACCAGCCTTCCTGCCTCTCCTTTCTGAGAGATGAAGTGCAGGTATGCAGGGCTGGATGCAGCCACCATTGTGCTTCCTGCCTAAGCAGGAGGGAGACCTGATGGGTCTGGGGTGAGCAAACGTTGGGAATACCAACAGACAGATCAAATTGAGTGCATCTCCTTGGGTGCTTTAGACAACATGCTGATGTAAGGGAGCTGCTGCCAGGTATATGATCTTTTTATGATCTCTGACTGTTGGCTTGTAACAAGAGAAAATGAAGTGAAACATCTGTCCCCAGCTACATTCCCATCTCTGTGCCCTGCTGTGTGGCTGTGGCTCTTTGTATGAGCTCTCTGGCAAGCGCAGAAGCTTGCACAGTGCACAGTGGCTTGTAATTGCAGGGTTGTCAGCCAACGATCACGCTGCAGAGTGACTGTAAATCACTCTGGTATCAGCCTCTACTCCCACGCCTCCTCCCCGCAAGGGAAGGCTGGTGGAGGTCTGTGTGTGTGTGGTGCCTGTGGGTGAGCAGCGAGGGCAGAGGGGGCTGAGCTCAAGCCCAGATTTCAACACGGCAGTGTCAGGATTGCCGATCACCGCCGCCATTTGCCTTTGACGATCCTACTGCGTTGTGCCTACCCAGCTGCCTGGGGAATTGACATACAGTGTGCCCCCAGGGACGCTACTCCCACACAGAGCAATCCCATTGACTGCCCCTCTTTGATACCCAGACCAAGTGACCATGACTGAGAAGACCCAGGAGCCTCACGTGGAGGAGGATGATGATGAGCTGGATGGGAAACTGAACTACAAACCTCCTCCCCAGAAAACACTGCAGGAGCTGCAAGAATTGGACAAAGATGATGAGAGCCTCACTAAGTACAAGAAGTCCCTGCTAGGAGATGGACCTGTGGTGGCAGGTAGGCAGGAGCATAATGGTAGGAAGGGACTGGGGAGATGCATTGCAAGAGTGTGCCTGAATACAGAGGTGGGCAAGGTGGCCTCAAAGAAGAAGTAACTTGGCTGACCAGACTTCTGCTGGCGGACTGGGGATGGACAGGTAGAGAGATGCAGGGAATCTGGAAAGGAGGATGCGCTGAACATCAGATGTAAGGTATCAGAGAGTGCTAGTGTCTGAAAGGGGCTTGTGGTTGGGGTGTGTGGGCCTTGGAGGGCTGCAGGGGGGGTTAGGAATATGAGGGGACCAGCTTGTGCTGAAATGGGACCAGTAATTTAAAGAGAGGTTTCTCCTGTGGTGGAAAGACCTTGTCTAGGTATTGAGGTAGTGGCTGGAGCGATCCATGTTGAATGTCTGGGATAAATACGTGGTCCTGTTGTGCTATGAGAAGGTTGGTTTTACTGGATGCTTTGTGAGGTGCATCCTTTGTGTGGGAAGTCAGTAGCATTTCTTCAGTTTCTGTCCCCCTTCCCCCTCAAACACTTAATTTCACAAGCTGACAGCTTCCCCCTCACTTTCCTACCTGCAGACCCAACGGCTCCTAACGTGGTGGTCACCCGACTCACCTTGGTATGTGACTCTGCTCCAGGGCCAATCACTATGGACCTTACAGGTGGGTACAGACTTAGTGGGCACACAGAAGAACACGCAAAGGCCTTGGGATGTTTCAAATTGAAAGGGAGTTTGTCCTTGAGATATTAGTGGGCTTTAGAGGAGTCGTGAGGGTATCATAGCCTTGCTTTTGATTTTAAGGTACACTTGTATGAAAAAGAAGATGCAACAGAGGAAAGTGTGGAGGATCTTTCTCTCATCTAGACTGCTCTGGTAGCTTCTGGCAGAAGAGTTCCTTCTGCTTTCTCTTCTTCCTTTCATTTAGAGCTCATGAGCACAAGGGACATGCATGCATTTGGGTAACAGGCTGTTTTGAAACTTCAGAATCAAGCAATATTGCAGTTCCGGCTCCGGAGGACATGGGGAGAGGACCAGGTTTCACCTTATATGGGCTTTTCTATATAGAGAGGAAGCAAGGCCCAGAGGAGCAGAGCAGCTTCCTGTTCAACTGCAACCACGCAGTGCCTGGGAGGCCTCAATGGGCAGGGGCTGTGCTCAGCTTACCCGGGCCTGGGGCTGGGCATGGCTGAAGCAGGGCATCATGTGTGCAGTGCCTAATGATGAGCCTGCACATAAATATCTCTGTGTACTGAGACCTGTGTGTTTGGGGCATTGTCCACACAGAACCGTGTGGATGTGGCACTGAGGAACGTGGTTAGTGGGCATGGTGGTGATGGGTTGTTGGTTGGACTGGATGATCTTAGTGGTCTTTTCCAACCTTAATGCTTCTATGATTCTTTGGTGTGGAGACTGATGCATACGCACTGCTCAGGTGTTGGCATTTCTGCCTATGTCTGCTCACTGTGCAATTGCTGTGTACTCATGTTGCAGGCATGCAGTCTTTCAAAGGGATGCTCACCTCTGACACCAGTCCCAGCCCTGGCCCTCTGCGGGTGTTCTCTCCTCGCTGTGACACCCCTAGCTAATGGCTTGATCCTCTTCTCACAGGTGACCTTGAAGCGCTCAAGAAAGAGACCTTTGTATTAAAGGAAGGAGTTGAATACAGAGTTAAGATCCATTTCAAAGTGAGTTGTTTTCCTGCTGGTTGCTTTAGGTATTGTTCTACCCACCAAGGGACCTGGTCTTTCCAGAAAATTACTTCTGCCTCTTCATCCCTTGGAAGAAGTTGCCTTCTGTCCACCAAGGATGGTGAACAACAGGTTATTTGGAAATTTTGGCTGAGTTTGGCTTGACTTTGCAGCCAACAGAAAGTCTTTAATTTACACAGAGTGGGAATGGAAAAGAAGGAAAAGAGATGATGGCTCTTCATAACATGGTAGTTCTGTTTGCATTGCTGGGCTTGATGAATGCATAGCAAAGATGTAATACTGTAGCATTTGGCAGAAGATACCTGAATTCTCTTGAGTCATGACATATCCAAATGGGCTAGTTTCAACCCGCACTCTTCTGTTAAGCAGTGTGTCAGCCACTTCTGCTGTTTCCAGCTGAGAACGAAACTTAGTCACGCTGCAGTGTGGCATCCAGCACTGAAATGATCACCTCTGCAAATGTTTGCTGCAGACAAAGCTGGGTTTGGCAGAGAGGGCAAAGAGAAGGAAGATAGTGTTCCTGAAACAGGAGGGAAAATGTGAATGTGTGGGCTCTGCAGGAAAGATTTCCCCCTGTCTCTAAGGTTTACCTGCTGTCTCAGATGGCTTTGTCCTCAGACACACCTCCAACTCTCTTTTGTGCAATGAAATATTTCCAGCTGTATCTGAGCCCAGCTGACAGAAGATGCCTGGAGTTACTTAACTCCCTCCCTTAGTCCCAAGGCTGGTAGGAGCTGACACCATGTGAGTTCTCCCCAAGATGTAAAAGGATCTTCCCATCTTGTTTCACCATGGAACTGTTCTGTAGAGGGGCAGTGTGTACTGGATAGGGGCAGCAAGAGATATCCACAGGAGATTTGAGGAAAGATTACAAACAAAACTGTGCCCTCCATCTCTTGAGGAGCAGCTTTGCCAGCTCCTCACTGAATTTAGAGGGCATCTGGGAGAGTTCATTGAATCTTGCCCACCTGTTTGTGCTGCAAGCATGACTCCAGTCACCCATCTCTGGTTTCCCCTGCTTCACTTTTCTCTGTCGTTATGAGTCTGCTCTGAGAATCTGCCTCAGTCACCTTCAAAGTCAGAAGAAGGATGGGTAAGAGTAGGAGATCCCTCAGACACACAGAGAATGCTGCAGGTCTCTGGCTGCCTGTTGGGAAGTGACATTAGGACTCCCCACAGTGTGTCTTGTGCCAAGCCCATGAGAGCAGTTGTGTAAGGAGACAAGGAGAGAAAAACAGCAGATACAGGATCAAAACTCACCCGGTGACTCTTACTTCTGGTCACTTTGTGCAGGTAAACAGGGACATTGTGTCGGGACTAAAATACGTGCAGCACACCTACCGAACAGGAGTGAAGGGTGAGTAAGAGACCTGCATGCCCTGCACACCCATGCTCTTTCTCTTGCAACCCTCTCTGCTCAAATAAGCGTTCCTGCAGATCTGGACCAGGACAGGGCCTCCCTGTGCTGCTGCACGGGAGATGTGGCTTCTCAGCAGAGTGCATTAGTCTGCACTTTGTGTCACCCAGGCCAACTGTTTCCTGTGCCTGTGTGAACTCATTACAAGCCAGCTCTGCTGTCTGTACGCTACACCACCAGCTGCAGCAGAAACGTCCCCAGAGATGCTGTTCAGACGGTGTTTGCCACAAGTTTCCTTTTCACCTCCCCCACCAGTCCTTGAAGTGTGGCTCAGTCCTTGTGGAGCTTCTCACCCATCAAAGTTTCTTCCAGATGCACTTGGTAAAATTCACAGCTGCTCTGCAAAGCTTCCCACTGTCTGTGGAGGATTGTGCTTGCCTGTAGCCTCATGTGTTTTTACAGTGCTGCCCTGCCCGGGCTTGGCAGAGGAAAACCCTGTTTTGCACACACATCCCACATACGCATTTTTGCATACAACCACCACTAAGGCTCCACTGTCCCATTAAACATGCAGGTAATGTCCTCTGACCAGAAGAGAGAAGTAACAGGATAAAGAGGGATCTCTATCTGTGTGTTGTGGGTGCCTACTTCCCACAACTGTTTGTTGTGGGAGCAGCACAGAGATGTGAGAGGGTACAGACTTAACTGCCTGCCCAT
The DNA here is from genome assembly GCA_016647715.1 of Pavo muticus. Taxonomy (NCBI): domain Eukaryota; kingdom Metazoa; phylum Chordata; class Aves; order Galliformes; family Phasianidae; genus Pavo; species Pavo muticus. The sequence continues at coordinate 2,676,419 of JACDJE010000012.1, forward strand.
CTGCCTACCCATCTTAACCCACTTTCTCACTTCCTTCACTGATGGCACCCCTTGCTGGCCATGTCCCTTTCTCTCACCACTCCACTATTTCCTTTCTGTCAGTGATCTGTACTTGTGTTCATAGCTTTTTCTCTCCTTTATTATTCCCCTCCTGAGAGTCTCATTCCATGTGGATTGTTTTCTCCTAGTGGACAAAGCCACATTCATGGTTGGCAGCTATGGGCCACGGCCAGAGGAGTATGAGTTCCTGACGCCTATTGAAGAAGCTCCTAAGGGGATGCTGGCTCGAGGCACCTACCACAACAAGTCCTTCTTCACGGATGATGACAAGCATGACCATCTCACCTGGGAGTGGAACCTGTCCATCAAGAAGGAATGGACAGAATGAGCTCACCCCATTTGCCTTCCCCCGTCCCATCCCCTTGCCTCCTGCACCAGTCTCCAGGTGGGCCATGCCCACCAAGCTGCTCCATCCTGCCACCATGGCCGGCCACAGCCCTTGCAGCCCTCCTTATGGGTGCTGGGGCTCTGTGCCAGCCTTGGTTGACGCACAGGCCTGCAGGTGGCCTTTGCTGCTTCTTCTGATACACTGAAAATAACCCACCCGTTCTCACCACCACCCCATCATGACATGCAGTGGATTAAATTGGGAAGCATATTCCACCCTTTCTCCCAGTACTTCCTCTTGCTGCCTCCATCTCTCCTTCTATACCAACTCTGGTCCCGGGAAGTGCCTTTTCTAGGAAACAAGATCACCTCGCCAGCTCCTTGAGTCTCCTGGCAGGGCAGACTGGTCCCTGGAAAATCCCTCTCTGAGTTACACTTGTCATGTGCCCTGACTCATTGTAAATGGCTACTTATATCTCCCATGATGGTCTCCTGGTTTGTATCTGGTGCCCTATCCCATTGAAATCCATCCTTGTGCAGGCAAAACCAGTCAGGGGGATGCAGCTAGATGCTGTAACAAGACATCAGTGTCTCAAGAATAAAAATGATTTCTTTCTTCTTCTCTGCATGAGCGTCTCTTTCTTTTCTGGAGTAAATGATACTTCAGTGTTGGGCAGTGAGGTGTATGTGGCATTCACTTCTCATGTTTAATATTTCCCATGGCAACTGTTCCCATCCACCAGAGGAGATGCAGGAGCTGCATGTCCCACTGGCTGGGCAAGTGCATGGGAGCATCTGTGGGATTGAGCACACAGGGAAGTGCAGGGGATCCCTCTACACAATGGGTGCAGCTGAGATGCCCAATGCTGTGTGTGAGGGCACATCAGCAACAGCATTGGTGAGTCTGTCCAAAGCTGATGCCTGTGCAGCAGGGAGGCCCAGGGCTTTCTCCCAGCCAAACAGTTATCTCAGGAGCTGGAAGCTTTGTCCCAGCCAGGTGCTCCTTTCCCACCTCATGGGAGTGATTGCAAGCCCCAGAAGCAGCTGACGTGTCGCTTGCCAAGGAGAGGTGTGGAGCGAGGTGGCATGGTGAAGAGAAGGCAAGCAGGCACCATGGGTACCTCTGTCTTCCCGTGTCTCTTCATTATCCTCCTGGCTGGGAGCTCCCCAGCAGGCTGTGCTGAAGACAACAGCTCTGCATCCCACAGTAAGTGAGCCTTCCGGGTCCTCCTCCTCACCCAGGGTGTGCTATGCAAACTGTGCATTGAGCTGGTGGGAGAGATAATGGGGGGAGCATGTAAGCAATGAGATGCTCACATGGGTATGTGTGGGAAGCCTCAGAGCTGCTCTTTTGTACCCTCAGTCCAATTCTGACCTTTCCTCTCCAGGCATGGAGGGAGGTGCAGAGAAACTTGTCCTGTTGAATGACATCGCAGATGTGGAAGCCTTCATCAGCAGTGCAGAGGTGGCAGTTGTTGGGTTCTTCCAGGTGCGTTGGCAGCATCTCCCCTCTGCCAGGTGGGAGCCCTATCCCTGGTGGTACAGAAGGGCTGGATGGGGCCCTTCATATACCTTCATGCAGTGGCTCCTGCCGTGGAGAGATGCTGGGGTTGTGATAGATGTGAGGGGATGAAATGAGGGGTGTATGGAGAGGAAGATGGAGCAAGGGGGGGATGTGAAGCTGTTGGTAGGAACCTGGAGTGGGAGAAAGAAAAATGCTGCAGGGGAAGGAAAAGGGGAATGCGGGTGGCAGAGAAACTGAGTGCAGTGGCACGAGATGAGTGGGAACACTGGCTGTTGGCTTTAGTCATTGGTGGCAGAGCGAGGCACTGCCTGCGTGACAGGGCTGGGGAGGTTAGGCCTCAGGGAGCAGTGATGGTGGGGATCTTGTCTGAGAGGATTTGGGCTTAAGCTCAGTTTCATCTTAGGGAGAACAGTGGCACAGTCCCTCTGGCTGCTTCGTTCCCCAGAGTTGATACCCTTGAGGTCTCTGCCTCTCCATGACCAAATTCAATTGAAATCATGTGTCACTTGCCCCTTTTTCCTGCTACTTGAATCTGTGCTGGACTGCATACACTGCTTGTGCCTTTTGCCAGAGAAGACTTAATCCTTCCAAAACTAACTTCCTTCTGCAAGCTCCTTCCTCCCCCTGCCCTGGTCCTGGGGCTGGAGGGCAGACTAGGGAGGGGTTATGTGGGTGGGTTAAGGCAATGACATCTTGCAGCACGCTGCAGAGCAAGAACTGATGCTTCTGTAGCAACAAGTGTGTGAATGCTGGAGGCCTTTGCCCCAGGGCCTTGCTAAACACTGATCACAGAGCACTAGCTGCCTGGGGCTGGGGCCTGCAGGCATACAGAGTTCCTTAGGGGCCTCTCTGGCAGCACTGTAGCCTTACAAGCCAGAGAGGCTCTGGTGTCTCCTTCCCTGGGGCAGCTGGCTGGGGTTGTGGCAGGGCTGGCACCTCCTGTGGGCAAAGCATCGTGCCACCAGTACTCTGTGCCACCTCCGCCTCCCTCCCACGGCATGGTTTCATTTATCAGTCAGCAAAGTGCTGGGTCTAGGCAGCACAGGGTGCTAGGGCAGGGAGGGCTGAGTCTGCTGTCCTGCAGTGTGGGGACAGTCCCGGCTGCCAGGAGCACAGGGCAGCAGCCAGCAGTCTGGCACGTGTTCAGTGCGTGAAGCACAGCAGGGCTGTGTTTAAGCAGCAGATAAGGACCTATAAGTGCCATGAGGCCTTGTCTTGGCCCTCTGCCCGAGAGTATATTCATCCAAATAATGCCTGCATTCTCTGCTCGCCATAAGTCATCTCTCTGCTGCAGCCTTTCAGCTCTCTGCAGCACGCAGTTCAGCAAGCTGTGCCTGTAATGAGCTGGGAACTGCATGCCACGATGGAAAAACAGTGTGCTGCCCCATGTGCTGTGTGAGAACGGGGCCTGTTCGGCCAGATCAAACCCATCTTTCATAGGAATGCTCCAAAACAAAGCAAATTCCCACACCGTGCCTTAATGCAATCACCACAGCCATGTTGATGTGCTGGCATTTCCAAAACAGGTCACAAGAACTGTTTTCCTTTCGATGGGGAAGGAATTTTGTTTTCTGTTCTCTCTGGGCTCGCAAACAGCTGAGCTGACAGTTCAAAACGAAAAGAAAAACAGAAAAGCAGAGACTGTGCCTTGAGAATTTGAATCTAAAGAGTATCAAAAATACGTCCCTCAGAAGAGAAGTTGGGAATGGGAATAGGAAGGCATGCGTTAATACAGCCTCAGGCTGGAGCTAATGCTCTCACTAGATATGGTAAGCCCAAGGTATTTAACAATTTTAACAACCCCTGGACTCCAGAATCAAGAGACTGTCTTAAAAATGATTTATGTGTATAACGCATATAGCATGCAAGTCTGTACATGTATATATGTAAGGGTTACATCCGGGTTCTGACTTTCTCCCCTGTTTCTGAGAGCTCTAGGGCTTCACATCAACGCAGCGTGCACAGGGGGCACACTGCAGCCCCGCTGGTCCCAGCGCGGGGAGCAAGACGAAGAGGAAGGCCGCCCGTCCGCAGCTGCGGGAAATGGCGGAGCGAGGCGCCCCGCGGGCGGCTCCCAGGGTGGCCGGCAGGTGTCACCCTTACGCCGGCGGGGCGCCGGTCTGACCGCCCTCTCTCCCTGTGCCCGCAGGAGCCGGAGAGCCCCGAGGTGTCGCAGCTCCGCCTGGCGGCCGCACGGATCCCAGAGGTGCCCTTCGCGCTCAGCAGCAGCTCCGCGGTGCGGGAGCACTACGGCGTGACGGCGGCCACCCTCACGCTGTTCCGCAGGGTGCGTGCGCGGCGGGGCGCTCGGAAAGCGGTTCTTTACAAAGAATGGGGGCTGTGTTCTGAGTGGCTCGCACGGAGCGCGGTGTGACTTGGATAGGGTTCCCGTGGCTTTGGAAAGGCTCCTGAGGCACATAGAAGGCATCTCCCGGCTGTGTTACAGTGAATCAACACAGCAGGATGGAAATCACATCTTGCCAAGCTCACTTCAGGCGGGCAAAGCTGTCTCCATGCATGCCCAATTTTTCCATCAGGGCTGAAACCAGAGGCGGAGCGAGGCTCTACAGTGACAGATGCCGTGCCACCAAATGAAATCCCCAACAGTAGATCCCTCTTAAGTCTAACACTGTGGTTTGATGAGCTATTCTTTGGGCATAGGGCCATTAATAATCATAGAATCACAGAATCGTTATGGTTGGAAAATACCACTAAGATCACTTAGTCCAACTGTCAGCCCATCCCCACCATGCCCACTAACCATGTCCCTCAGTGCCACATCCACACGGCTCTTGAATACCTCCAGGGATGGTGACTTCACAACCTCCCTGGGCAGCCTGTGCCAGTGCTGCACCACTCTTTCAAGGGCAGTGTGCTCTTGTGGCCAAGATGACCAGTGGTATCCTGGGGTGCATTAAGAAGAGCATGGCCAGCAGGTCAAGGGATCCTCCCCCTCTACTCTGCCTCGGTGAGGCCATATTTGGAATTCTGTGCCCAGTTCTGGGCTCCCCAGTTCAAAAAAGACAGGGATCTCCTAGAAGGAGTCCAGCTGAGCACCACAAAGATGATGAAGGGCCTGGAGCATCTCCCATATGAAGAAAGGTTGAGTAACCTGGGTCTGTTCAGCCTGGGGAAAAGAAGACTGAGGGGGTATCTGATCAATGTTTATAAATATCTGACAGGAAGTGGGAGGCAAATGGATTAGGCCAGGCTCTTCTTAGTGGTGTGTAGTGACAGAGTAATGGCCTAAAACTTGAACATGGGAAGTTGCATACAAACACGTGGAAGAACTTCTTGATGGTAAGGGTGACAGGCCACTGGAATGGGTTGTCCAGAGAGATTGTGGAGTTTCCTTCTTTGGAGATATTCAAGATCTGTCTGGATGCCTACCTGTGCGACCTACTTTAGGGAACATCCTTTAGCAGAGGGGTTGGACTCAGTGGTCTCGTGAGGTCCCTTCCAACTCCTGCAGTTCTGTGATTCTGTGATTCTGTAATTCTGAGGAGAAATTTTTCCTAATATTCAACCTGAACCTCCCCTGGAGCAACTTGAGGTCATCACCTCTCATCCTATTGCTGTTACCCAGGAGAAGAGGCTGACTCCCATCTTGCTACAACCTCTTTTCAGATTGTTGTAGAGAGCGATAAGGTCTCCCCTGAGCCTCCTCTTCTCCAGGCTCAACAATCCCAGCTCCTTCAGCCATTCCTCATCAGTCTTGTGCTCTAGACCCCTCACAGCTCTGTTGGCCTTCTCTGGACATGCTCCAAGTCCTCGATGTCTTTCTTGCAGTAAGGGGTCCAAAACTAAACACAGCACTTGAGGTACTACTTTGCAGTTTCTGAGGGATGGATGCTGTGCAAGCTCAAATAATTTTGACTGCAGCCATAGCTGTCTTGTTCTGAAATTGAAGGTATTCCTACTGAAATGTAAAAAGATTATATCTTGAAGGGTATTTCTCAGAGGGAAGGGGCCATAGGAAGTGCAAGGTATCCTAAAAGGCTACAGAGTGCAGCATTACAAGAGCTCTAAGCACACTGGCTGGTTCTGTGTGCTACAGAAGCTGGATGTGGTGCCTTGGTCAAGTTTTAGATCTGAGTTTCACAAAGATAAAGCCCATTTGTTCCCGTTCTTTCTCATCTTTTCCTGCACCATGTTTACCACCGGTATAATCCAAATAGCGCAAGGAGAATGATCTAAGAGTAAGCAATAAGTAGACAAGTCCTTTCCTTTAACTTTTTATTTGCCATCGTAGATTCAGAGAATTAACAAGGTTGGGAAGGACCTCCAAGATCCTCCAGTCCAACCATCCACCTACCACTGATATTTCCCCACTAAACCATGCCCCTTTTTACAACATCTAAATGTTTCTTGAACACCTCCAGGAGGGGTGACTCCACCACTCTCCCGGGCAGCCCATTCCAGTGCACGACCCCTCTTCCAGGAAGAAATGTGGATGTTAATCCAACCTGAATCTCCCCTGGTGCAATGTTGCAATTGCAATTTGAAATAACACCCACTTCAGTGTTGGTTCTTAGGCATGATGATTTTCTTCCAGAAACACTGAAAAGATCCTTTGTTTTTGCTCTGTGGCAGATAGTGAGGATGACTGCATTGGGATAGTATTTGATAAAAGCAAGTTTGGATTGTTGGAAGTTGTATTCTATGGAAACTTCACAGTTCAATTTTTACAGCTGAATTCTTATTTAATAAGGAAAAAAATCAAGAAACAAAGACATTAGCTAGGTTCAAATGAGGTTGGCAATTCTTTTGTCTAACTTTCTTAAATTTAAGTTATTTTTCTGAAATTTAAGTTATTCAGACACATTATTTTTCCCTTTATTCTGAACACTGTGTAGGAGTAAGGAGTCAGAACTAAGAAATAAAAGTAAAAAAAACTGAGATGGGAACTTAGAATCAAATACTCATTTGAAGAATACAAAAATGGGTGACCAGGATAGCAGTGAATCAGAGGCATAAACTCATCCTTCCTTGTTTTTGCATAGTGTGAAACACACATAATGCTTAGAAATTTATAATTACAGTAGTTGGATGGTCTACTATCAACTGCTTCTTTGTGTATAGTGGAGCAAAGCTAATTTATTCTACTGAAGAATCTAGCCTGACAGACCTAAAAAGGGCATAACTGACAGATGTAAATAAGCTAATCATACAGAGTGATAAAGACATTTTGGCCAGAGCTTCAACTATTAGATGCAGACTATTTTTCAACCTTTTTTTCTTGGAATCCTAAATGCTGAGAGCACGTCAAGGATATTTTTACCCCTAGATGAAAACCAGGTGTTTGCAGAAGTCCACTAAAGTTAAGAGAAAGTTTTCTGTGCTTAGATTGGTTCCCAAAGCCTCTCTGATCTCACCCGTTCAGGTGCTGCACTGACCTGATCCCATTCACTAGAGTAGAGCCACCCTTTCATTTTATGCTGGGGCAAATCCGTGAGAGAAATCATGCTACACTGTCTGAAAAGCACCAGTTTGGGTTACCAGACCCAGTGTCCCCCTACCAGATCAAAGACCTTGCTAATGACCACGGGAAAGCAAAAATGTTAGATGTCTGCACACCGCTGGAAAAACTAACACAAGTGTTTTCAGAGGTTGTACAGATGCAGAGGATAAAATCTGGGGTGTGCATGTGGACATTTCCTCAGCTCTGAGAACCTCATTCAACACGAGTATGAAAAGTCTTCAAATCTCAAACTTTGATCCCACTGGTTGTTGCAGCCTAGCATGCCCGTGGCTCAACTCATTCATCTCCTGCAGTGGTACTGTACAGCAACTATGCCCTGTTGGCTAGTTTAGCTGTTATTTGATGTTTGACTGCTCCTTTTTTTTTCCTGTTTACCAAGTCAAGCAAACCTCAATAAAATTACATCTTGGGGGTGAGAGGAGGTGAGTGTGGGGAGATGTGTGGCAGGATGGATTTTCCTCTAAAGCTAAAATGAGCCACGCTTGATTTTTTTCTGCTGTACTGGAAAAAAATCCTCTTTTTATTGGAGAGATTTCCTGCTTGCACAATGTTTCCAGGAAATCCATACAGATCCATGCCAATGTTTATTACTTGTAGAAGAAATAGAATAAGCAGATGAAGATTTTAAAGAGGAATATAAAGCCAAAATCAATGTAAGGAATTAGGCTATGTTAACGATCTCTTCCCACAACTCCTAGATTAGTTTATTGGCTAATATTCCCTGTCTCCAGTGCAGTAGGAACAGATAATGATAGGGACGTCTTGTCCTCAGTGATTTCTCATGTGCCATGAGTTTGCCTTGTCCTTGGGAGACTGAGGGAGGGTGGAAGATCCTTATGTCAAAGTGCAGATCTCTGTAGGTCTAATGGCTCATGACCTCAAGAAAAGAAGACAAAGATGGTGTCCCGGGGGGTGGGTGTCTCTGTGGGTGAGTGCCATCAGCAGCTCTGAAGGAAATAAGGAGGGCACAGCTGTGACCAGAAGTATCTTTGCATGTCTTCAGGCAGACAAAGACCGGAGAGATATGGATATGGACAGCGAAGAAATCGATGCCGATAAGATGAGTCGTTTCATTCGAATGAACGAGCTCCGCCTGGTGACAGAGTACAACCCTACGGTAAGTAGCAGCTCCTCACTGCCCTCACCCCAGCACCTGGCCTCTTCCATACAAGCCTCCTCTGGCTCAAGTGTTTATGCACGAGGATGTGTGCAGGGGTTGCCACAGTGGTGTAGATGGAGTTGGGGGAAGCCGTGCATACCTTTGCTGCTGCTGAATGGCGTGGAAGCAGATATTGCACTGGAGTAGACAAGTGGGGTGGAGAGAGGATAGGAGGCAGTTCTTCTGATCTCCCAGTAGATTTGAGGCATTGGTGGACAAAGAACTGCATTTCTTACCACTCCTGCTGCTTCTCCCCTTGGGCATTTGTCATGCTGTACCATGCCTGCAGATCTTGCTTAGCCAGGATCCCCTCTCTGTGGCTGAGAAACCTCAAGAAACATGGAAACCCAAGCAACCTGCTCCTAGGAGCAGGCTTTTCTTCACCACCCAGAAAAGTGGGCTCAACATATGTCTGGCTATTTCAAAGCATATTCAAAAGCTGGTAGGAAACTTCCCAAACAAAAATTTTCCCATCCCCTCCATCCTTCACCCCATTATTTGTCAACTCAACAAAAAAGGATCATAGAATCATAGAATCATAGAGTCATAGAATATCCTGATCAGGAAGGGACCCATAAGGATGCACAAGTCCAACTCTTGGCTCCACACAGGACCACCCAAAAATCAGACCGTATGTCTGAGAGCACTGTCCAGAAGCTTCTTGAACTCCAGCAGCTCAGAGCCATGCCCACTGCCCTGGGCAGCCCGTTCCATGCCCACCGCCCTCAGGTGCAGACCCTGTCCCTAACCCCCAGCTGCCCCTCCCCTGACACAGCTCCGTGCCGTTCCCTCAGGCCTGTCGCTATCACAGAGAGCAGAGCTCAGCGCTGCCCCTCCGCTCCCTGTGAGGAGCTGCAGCTGCCATGAGGCCTCCCCTCAGCTCCTCTGCTCTGCGCTGAGCAAACCAGAGGACTTCAGCTGCTCCTCATATGCCTTGTCCTCCAGACCCTTCATCATCTTTGTAGTCCTCCTTTGGACAGTCTCTCATAGTTTTATGTCCTTTTTGTGCAGAATACTTCCATGCTGACCATCTTCTTTAGCTTACCTACCTGTCTGGCACTTGGCACATCTCCTTCTGCCTACAGGGGGTGACCAAGGATTCAGGCTCCCCTGAAATGCTAGCAGTTCAGTGGGATGCTTGCTATGGAGCCAGTGGGTTTTGTAAGTCCAGCTGACTGCAAGGCTGAGACTGCCATTGCTAACAGTGTCTTCTGAATCTAGCAGTGCTGATCATGCCCAGTATAATCAAAGGAGGATGGCCTGACCAGTCTCAAAGCTGCATCTTTTCAAACAGATGCAAAACTTCAACTAAAAGGGCTGACACATTCCCCAGTTCAGGTTCAGCATGCTATTTTGGGAGAGCATTTTGTTTTGGAAATGCAGCATCTTGTTTCTGGAGTGAAATACTGTAGAATCTATTTTTCTTCTATTTTTTTTTTAATAATAATTAAAATGTGGATTTGTTTTTTTCCTTCTGAGAAGGGATATGAAAAACATTTCAAAATCACAGAACATTTCCTAGAACAGAAAAGCTATATCCTGCCCCACTGTCCTGACAACTCTTCAAGAACAGCCCAGAAGTGACAGTGGGGATGTTTTATTATCCTTATAAATGTCCCAGCCTTCTGAATTCTTGTGGCCTTCACTGCACTTCTTGGCAATTCATCAGACTGCAGCTCTCTCTCTATGAGTTTCTGCTCCACAGTGTCCCATTCGGGACCCAGACTGCCTCTCTGACCTGGAGCTCCTGAGCTTTTCAGCCATTCCTTCCAGCCTGGCTTGCAGTACATGTGGTGTTTTGTTGTTTTTTTTTCTCTCGACGCTCTGGAGACCTACCAAGGTGCTGCAATTAACAGTGCCTCCTGCAGTCCAAGGCTTGAAGCCCTTCCAGCTCTGCTAACATAGCTTGTTGGGTTTTTTTGGTAAATATTTATTCCCAGTACATATGCTGTTTATATCTAAGAACGCTGCAGGTCAGCAAAGGCTTGGATAACAGAGATCAAACCAAGTACTGCCAAGAGTTCCTCTCCCTGTCCCGGGGCCCTAACTGTTTCTCCCATGTACTTCAGGCATTTTTAGGCAACACTTAGCCTGTGTACTTCCCAGGAGAGTGTGATGCAATCCAGCTGTGATGCTGAGCTATGCTAATTTCTTGCGAAAGTCTGTGTGGACAGATACATCTTTGTGTGCAGCTGCCAGAGGAGCTGCTGCTCCAGCCATGCCCCCACAGTCCCATGGCTCTTGGTGCTGCCTGGCTTTACCCTTACCTCCAGCCCTGTCTGTTTCCATGAGGTCTTCTGACACCCTGCATCCCCTCTGCTCTGCCCTGCCCCACCTGCATGCTACAGAGAAGTTAAGGGAAACAAAAAGCCTGATAAGCATTAGGGAAAGGAGAAAATCCCAGCCACCAGCAACAAGATGCTTTGTGGCACAGACATGCACTCTCTGACCCTGTCTCTGTTACTCCTGGAGCGTGTGGAAATTTTCTCCTCCTCTGGGGAAGTGCTGGCATGGATCTCTATGGCCTGTGTGGCTTTGGCTGCGTGTGGGGATGCAGCAGGTCAGCTGGAGCACAGCCCCACTCCTGTTTGGTTTGAGGGAGAGGCACTTTGCCTGGGGAGCAGGTGGGAGGAGAGGTGGGATGAGGAGCAGTGAATGCCTGGAGGTTGCGCATAGGCTTCCTGGGCACAGCCAGCCCCTGCTCCTCACAAAGGGTAATTGTGTGCAGCCTGCTCAGCCCCTGCCCAAGGCACAGCCTGCTGCAGTCCTCTTCCCACTGCAGAGCTGTGGAGGTAGTCTTAACCCAAAGCACTCTGGGCTGCCCAGCCCCATGGGTTGCTGAAAAGGGACTTTGGGCTCACCCTCATCCAAAATACAGCACAATTCTGAGGAAAGGAAACAAGATGACACACCAACCCTGGCACCACAAACCCTTCCCACTTGCTTGTTCCCAATTCAGCCGGGTGCTGGATCTCAGCAATTCAGGGCATCAATACCATGGAATCATTCAATCGGAATCATTAAGGTTGGAAAAGGCATCTTTGATCATGTAGCCCAACCATCCACCTACCACCAACCCTGTCCACTATGTTCCTAGGTTCCACAGCTACATATTTCTTGAAAACGTCTAGGGACCTTGACTCCACCACCCCCCTGGACAGCTTGTTCCAGTGTCTGACCACTCTTTTGGAGATTTTTTTCCTAATATCCAAGCTGAACCTCCCCTGGTGCAACTTGAGGCTGACCCCAGCCTCGCTACCACCTCCTTTCCGGTCATTGCAGAGTGTGATAAGGTCTCCCCTGAGTCTCCTCTTATTATATTGAGTGTTTTCGGGCCTTCCCTCTCCAATTCCTTCCCCTTCCAGACATCATCTTGCTCTGAACAGACAGTCTCCCTGCCTGGTCACTGGCCATCCCAAGGCCAGTGAGGAGCCCTTGTGATCTGCAGACTCTTGGCTCAGGAATAAGTGAAACCAAGAGGTTAAGTGCTTCCACAGAGAACCCAGATTAGATGCCTCCTGCTTTAAAGGAAGCTATCCTGCTTGTTAGACTGATTTGCAAAGAAGTCGCAGCTAAGGCATAGGGGTTGATGCCCTTGTGGCAGTGCATCCAATGTGCATTCAATGTCTCTTTGTGTGTGCGTGTTTCTCTCTCTGTGGTGGTCATGTTTTTGGCAGACAGCAGTAGGTGTGCTGCACAGTTCTCTCCTGCTCCACCTCCTCCTGTTCACAGACAAGAAGTCCCCAGAGCACCCTGAGCAAATGAGCAGATATCGTGCAGCAGCAGAGCTCTTCGAGGGTAAGGTAAGTCAAAAGAGGAGAGTCGTGAGAGAGCAAAAAGGAAAGACAGTGATTACTTCCATGGAAATAGAGGGCATCATGTCCTGTTCTGTGCATTAGGGGAGCAATGACCAAGTGGGAGGAAAAGATGATTATCTGGATAATTAAATGGAGAAGTTGGATCTATTCACCTTTTGCCAGTTTACCTCCAAGGGAGAATAACCTTTGTATCACACTTCCCCACTCTCTCAGTGGGACATTGTGTACTTCCTTGCTTCTAGGCCAGTTTTGTTCCCTTCCACTGGGAGATAACAAACAGCTGTTGCACTTCGGCCCAGCAATGGTCACATTCCACTGTTATGAGAGGTGTTCTTGTACATACAGCTTGCAAGATGCCAAAGAACATTATATAAGTGACCAGACAGCAATTAATGTTGCAGTTCTTCTTAACACTTAGCCTTCTGGTTGGTTCCTGAGGAAGTGGCTATTTTAAAGGAATTGAAGATGGGTTTTTCTGATTTCCCACAGCAAGATGGCGGGGTAGGTGGAGTCTTTCAGAGAAATTTCCTCCAGTTCCCACCCCTGTGTGGGCAGAGTTCTCCAAGTGGTAAATCTTCACATGGCCGATTCTATGCCAGCAGCTGGATTACAAGAGATTTGGTCCAGGGAACAGAGAAAGGAACTGGCAAGCAAAGAGGGATTGGAAGCAACAGGCAGGCATTTAGGGCAGGGGATCAAAGCATCAGAGAAGGCCGAGATGAGTGGCAGTGGAAGGGATCTTCCTGGGAGAAATGTGGAGTTGGAAAGAGTTGGGGTTTGAGAACAAGAACATCTGCATGCATCTGTTTGCAGTACTGAAGAAGAAGATTAAAATTCAAGTATATTCTCATCTTCAGTTGGAGAGGCCTCCTCAGAACCCTCAAATGTCTCGAGATTTGTCTATGACAGGACTTCCATGGATCTTGCCATTTCTACCACCCATTGGCAAGACAGCAGGCAGAAACCATGTGTGAAAGTCAAAATATCTCTTAAAAAGTGTTTTGTTTTGATTGATACTTGCTGATAAAAGAAAACAATCTGAAAAATTCCAGTTGTCGTGTGAGATATTTGTTACAGTGGCTCCATTATCTCTGTTCATCAACAGCGATACTGTTAAGCATCACTGTCCTTTGCTGATGCAGCTGCAGCCAGTTTTCCACTCTTATGGCATGCTTTGATCCGAGTGAAGAGGAATGATTTTCCTAGAAGTAATTCACAAAGCACTGGATAAAAAGTTGTACTGAAGTCCAGATAATGAATTACCAGCTATCCAAATCTAACTGTTTTTTTAATTTGTGCAGGCAAATTTCTCCTTGAATCAGCCCACAGGAAGTTTGCAAAAATAAAATACAGAGCTAAAAGGTGTAGGGACTAATAATTGACTAATTATTTGTACTTTACTGCAGTGGTACTGCCAGACACCTAGATGGAGGGACTGAGAATCTAGTAAGTGGTTTTTCCCATGGGATGAACATTCTGAGAAGCAAATTGTGATTCAGGCTGCCTTCTTACAAAGCAGTAAGAAAGAACTAGGACTAGGACTGTTTGAGTCACTTGGATCTTAGATACTAAGGAATAAGCAGAGCAATTATGCCAACTTAGAGTTGTCTCCATTGCCTTTTTTTTTTTTTCTGTGGCTAGCAAATTGTCTTGTCAATAAATGCAAAATTCTGGAATTTAGTTTCTTCAGAATTACCAGTGAAAAATTAATGCCCTGTAGGCTGATGGTGAAAGACTTATTTGAGCTGCAGAGTTAGAGCTGCCAGTGGTTTGAGTAAAGAATCACTGCTGTGCAGTGGAGAGGTGTTCAGGCTCTCTCTGAGCATGTACCACTGCACAGAGCTTGCAGAGTGCTGTAAGAGTGGGGACACTGTGTGTGTCCCACCTTCTCTTCAGTGACAGCACAGAACACTGATGTAGCCTTAAAAAGGTCTTCAAGCAGGATTTGAGGTGCCAATTCTTTCACTCATCTCTGCTGAGGTCTGAGGGAAGAGGAGTCCTTGTCATTGCCTTCACCAGTTGGAGGAAGAATACAACCTGTTGTGTGGACTTATGGAGAGATGAAGAGAAAATGCTACTGACCCCAGAAAGTGAAGAAAATAGATAGTGAGGAGGTGATTCACCTGCCACTTCCTGAGTTATGATCCCTTCCTCTTTGTTTTATGATCTTTTCATCACCGCCTGAGACAAATCTCAGGTTTTCATCTAGAGGATTCTTCTAGATTTGATAGTGCAGTCTGAAGGCTATAAAATGCTGGAGAGGAAAACGCAAATGTTAGATGATGCTAAGTAGCCAAGAGCTGACAAGAATAATAATAAGAAATATAGTACTTTTCTAGCACATCTTGAGAAACAATTGTGGGTGAGTAACAATGAACAGACAGAACTCAGCGCTACAGCTGGAGGAACCCACCAGTGTCCTTAGAAGAGTCCCACAGCAATCAAATATGTACTCATTTGGAAAAGTACTGCCAAAACTCCAAGCTTTCTACTGGAAAGGAAATGTCAGAATTAATGTTAGTGAGCCAAACTAGCATAAGCATCTTCAGTTTTCTTTCTGTAGTATCAGAGTACAATATGACAATGACATTTGGTGTACCTCATGAGTGTTTGCAGAAGTTTCAATTCGGGGAATAATAAAAGCAGTTTTTGCTACAACTGATATAACTTGGTTTATAATGTCAAAATGATATGTGTAGCGATGTTCACAAAGTCCCTTTTAGGTTATATGTAGGGCCATTTAGAAACAAGTTCTGAGAAACTGCTGAAAGTCCTTCAAGAGTTCTTCCATGAAAAGGAAAGGACAGTGTCCTTTTTCTTGAAGACAGTAATTTATACACTTTTTATTTTGATTGGCAGATACTGATGTCTCCAAAGCTGAGAGAGATTATCTTTAGGGTTGCCTCTTTTTAGCCATAAACAGGAAAACATGTAAATATGGAATGTCTCTATCACTTGACAGATATCTGAAGTTGTTTTTATAGCTTTCCTTACTAATGACTAATATGTCATGACTACGTGTAACATATGTATGACTAATGACTAGTGACTAGTATCTTCATTTTGCTTTGATTTACTAAGTAAGCTATGAAAGAAATGACTCAGACTTCAGAATTTGATATTTTTGCTTAGACAATCTCCTCAAAGAATGAAGATAACAGCTCCATAAAGCTCAAGGTCAAACACTGGGTACAAGGCTTGATCATCCTTCCTGTCGGTCTTCCTTGGAGAAGAAACTAAGAAACATGAAATTGGTTTCTACCATTGCAGTACTGTGTTCAATTTCACTGAATTCCTTGAACAATAACATCATTCTATATCTTACTATTTACCAGGAACTTCATGTTCTAAAAGCACCAGGCTAGGAATCAAGTTGTCAAGACACTAAGACAACACCAGTGTAAAAAAATCTTTTGAAAGAATTTAATGCAAGATGACATTGCACAGATAATACTGCATGGTGTTCTGTTTTCTCAGAACATTATGTGTTGACAGTTTGTTTTGGGAGTTCTTCATGCATGCAATAGCTCCTTCACTGCTTCTAGTAGCAGGCCTTTACACACACACACACACACACACACACACACACACACACACACGGAGATTGATACAAGATTAAAGAAATTCATAGAAAATTGTTTCAGAAGGGGAAAAAAACAGCTGTTGTATAGGATAGTTTAAAATAGAAAAAAAACTTTCTGTTTTGGATAAAACTACCTAATTTCTACCAGCGATATGAGAGTTGGCATCATAAATGGAATTTGTTTTCGTGAGTTATAGCTTTGGTAAGCAGTCTGAGCAAAGGCTTTAGGCTCATTTCAGCACTGGTGGGAGAGAACAGTCCTGAATTCCCTTCTAAATTACATGTAATCGAAGTGCCTGTCAGCATTTATTGAAGAGTTCATCCTAGATAACTGCCAGAGACCAGATCAAGATTTAGATGTCAGAAGTCAGGCAAAGTGAATCTTGTCTCACGGTCAGTAGGATTTTCTATGGTTACTGTGTTTATTCTTTACGATTAGAACTGGCTGGAAATCTCTAAGCAAAACAAATTCCTCATGAGAAAATGCCAGTTCCGCCAGGTGGGATCTATCATGGACATGTCCGTGCTCAGAAATCTGCTTGGTTTCTTGCTGCTACAGAGACCAGGCTTCCAGTGCTAGTGGCCTCAGCACAAGTGCACCCTACAGACTGCGTCACAGCTGTCACTTGGAGACCAGTGCACCCAGCGCATGATGCTCTATCTGTTTGCTGAAGGAGGAAGCATGCCACATTGTAGCACTTACCAGGAATTTAGCACTCTTAGATGCATGCGACTGGCATTAAAGTGTCTTCTTTTGAGTGCCAGTAAGCAGATACAACTGCTGTCTCTCCCTTATTTCTGGAAATAACTCGCAAGATGGGAAGGAACTTCAGCTCTATTTTGGCAACCTGCAGCTGTGTGAACTCCATGCACGTCACTAGAGATATCCAAGACAAGAACTGTGGATGATGTTATGTCAGCTGTTCTAGTTGAGGGGCCCACTGTTTTGTGTTTTAAATGTTTTCTTCTGCAAGGAAGAAAACAAGAACTGATTAGAGTTCTAATCCTCAAACTTTTTTTTCTCTTATTCTTACTCTGTTTTTCATGCTCATAGGTAGTTTCTTAGTTTGAGGATTTTTAACAAAGGCTGGAAGCTTGATAAAGGGAAGAATGTTGACTTACATTTATATTAGTATTTAAAATGCTGTTCATCTGTTTTAAAACTGGAGGAACTTTTGCATTAAAAAAATTAACAAACTTAGTATTCCAAAGTCTCTCTTAAATTAAATTCTTGTTTAATATTTGATTTATGAAAATGCTGTTGTCTAGTGAATGTTCCATAGAGAAAACCAAAACTTGGTGAACAAACTGATGAAAAACATGATACCACCTCCTGTACCATCCCTCTGAAAGTGCTTCCCTCCAACACTAGCCTGTTCCAGTTTGCATGTTAGAAGGAGAGCACTAAAACACAAGGCTTGTTTGAGTTCCTTCCAGTCCAGCTCAGAGCTTGGGGTTCAGCTCTTAGATTTGATCCTTAGATCTGTGACCCTTGGATTTATGATGCTCTCTGGTTTGGTGTTTCATCCTGCAAAAGGATGAACTTAGCATTCTGAAAGAAGTTCCCCACAACCACAAGTGGATCTGTTATATCCAGTGAAACTGCTGTTGCAATTTATCACAATGATTAACTGCAGTTAGTCTTACATCAGCCTACCTATCCTTCTTCCTATATGCTGCTGCCTAGGGAAGTTTCCATATATACATATATACACACACACAAATATATATAAAATAAATTTTGTTTTGTTTTTAAGAACATGATTTTAATAAAAGAAATTGAGATAATAGAATCATAGAATAGCTTGGGTTGGAAGAGACCTCAAAGATCATCAGTTCCAACACCTGCCGTGGGCAGAGCTGCCACCCCCCAGCTCCAGCTGCCCAGGGCCCCATCCAATCTGGCCTTGAACCTCCAGGGATGGGACACCCACAGCTCTCTGGGCAGCTGTGACAGCGCCTTACCGCCCTCTTGGTGAAAAACTTCCCCCAACGTCTAATCTAAATCTCTCCTCCTTTATTTTAAAATAGTTTCCCCATATCCTTTCACTATCTACCTGTTTAAAAAGTTGATTTACCAAGATTATTTTTAGAGAAGAAAACAGTTTTGAATTAGCTTGAGTGTTCTTGATTGAAAGGAAGGAAAAACATGAGTCACAGCCTGGAAACTGAGCACATCATCTTCACATCACATTAATGTTATTTTTTTAAATGCCTCTTTTTCTTGTATAAATTGAGTCATACCCATGTCTGTAGGTACATCTAATATACTAGGCCCTATAGACTGCGCAGCTCAAAGAGAAGATAAAATGACACATATTGGCGTGGTTGTTTGTTTCTTTGACTTGGATGTCACCACTGAAGGATTCTATTTAATCAGATCATTGATTAAATTGTTCAACTGCTGTACTTTATGAAATGTATAGTAATATTTGTATTTATTATTAACAGATAATTTAACAAAATTTTTTTATATAGTTGAACATCTTATTGATAATCTTTTAGATTCTAGAATTTTAATTTTTTACCATTTCCTACTGCAACCTGTAAAATCTCAGTTGCAATTTACTCTTGAAATCATGGGATAAATAGGCATCATCCTAGCAGTATTATGATCTTTGGCTTTGTCTTGATCTCCAAGACTACTTGAGAGTCCAGAAAAATGTAGGCTGTTCTCACCAAGGGCATCTCTCCCCCGGTCTGAAAAACTCTCAATTGAGCTTGGCTGTAGGGGCAGTGGTGTAATGCCAACAATTCTCATTTCCCAAATTATTGCATCTTTATTTTTAGTCAGTCCAGCTGACCTAAATTCATCCTTTGTGTGTTGCACTCTCATGTTCTTATCCTTGCTGGTTTATACTGCCCAATGCTTCCCTCCTGCATTCTTGCAGTTGAGTTTGATCTTCCACACACCAAAATACCATTTTGCCATGCCACCCTGGCTCTTGCATAGATCTAAGCATCTTATCCTGATAGCATGCAAATAGAGGAGTCAGCTTCTTCTACATGTGCCTTTGAGTTAAAAGACATCTTTGTTCTTTATCTGTTAAGAGAACAGAATAGGAGACCGCCTTTGTAACATACTGTGGATATATTTTTAAAGAAGGGAAAAGAAGACAGTTTGAGTTGTATTGTAAATATGGATTTGATGAAATACAGAAAAATGCCCTGCATGGAGCAGTTAGATAGTGACAGAGGAAAGTGTTGTTATAACAGAGTATGTTAGGTTTTCTCTAATTCATAAAAACATTACTGTTAATCTGTGTATGATGGCTGTTTGAGGATCTGTTCTCTCAGTCTCTGCTTTGCTCATGTTTTCTCTCCTAATTTATATCACAGATTCTCTTTATCCTGGTAGACATTAACTTGAAAAGCAATGAACAAGTGATGGCATACTTTAAACTGAAGAAGTCCCAGCTGCCAGCTCTGGCTATATTCCACACACCAGATGAGAAACACGATGTGTTGCCTCTGGATGAAGTCTCCATTGAGCGTGTGAAGGACTTCTGTAATACTTTCTTACAAAAAATGCAAAAGGTAAGAGAGCACTTCTGTGTAGGCTACAGGATGCTAGGGTCTCATAGAAAGATGCTGTTTCTCACAAGGCTCTTAAGGAAATAACTTCAGCTCCTTGAACACATTCCCAGTCTGCCACCTCCTCCACCCTCTCCTCATTTTCATTTTTACCTGAATATCAGAAAAACATTAGATCTTGAACAGAGCAGACATGGATGTGTTTCCAGAGCCTCTTTATTCACTGACCTCTGTTGTCTTAGTCTACAGCAAGAAGAATTTATTGACCTCTGTGTGGAGGTCTCAAAGGAAGCATCTATTTTCTGGGAGCAGCAGCTGGGAGGTTGGATGGAGGATGCTT
The DNA here is from genome assembly GCA_016647715.1 of Pavo muticus. Taxonomy (NCBI): domain Eukaryota; kingdom Metazoa; phylum Chordata; class Aves; order Galliformes; family Phasianidae; genus Pavo; species Pavo muticus. The sequence goes on from JACDJE010000012.1 coordinate 2,696,247, forward strand.
TTGGACACTGAGTATGGGCATGGTGGTTGTCAGCAGTCAGGAGTGGATCAGAGAGACAGTGATCAATGGCAGGGATAAGAAGAAAATCTATCAAGAAGGCCACAGAGATAAGGTATACAGACAAGGGCTCTGCTGGAGGTCTCTGGAAGGAAAGGGACAGTTTAATCTCCATGTTCATTCAGTGCTAGTGTTCTCTCTTTGTCAAGCCTCAACTTCCTGTAACACAGAAGCTTCGTGCATCAGAACCCTGTGTTGTACAATTGAAATAGAATAGGCAGGGCAGTGACATGGAGAACAGAGGGAGACATTTAAATTTGCTTGTTTCCTTTTATCACTGTGCTAAGAAACTGAGTGATGTCAAAGTTGATTTCATGTCTTTAATGTGTCCTAGGAAGAAGACAAGCTGGAGGAGAAGGCCTTCAATGAGGAACTCTAACTTTCTCAGCAAACATGATGACTGTGCTCAGAGCCATCTGCTCTTGGTGTATAAAGAGTTCACCAAGCTTCACAGCTCAGGAATTCTTGGTATAATAGGATTAAGGGGCCAAGTCAGTCACGGATTCCCATCTCCATGCCATGCACATATTTACTGTCTGTCCTCTCTAGGAATCACTTCTCCCTTCTGATTTGCTGGCTCCAGCTCTCTTTCTTATTCTTCCATGTGCTCTGGTATTGCTGTACACAGTGTTCTTCCACGTCACCTCTGAGGAAGCAATGGGCAATATAACAAAATGGCAATATCAGAGATATACCTTGTAGCTCCCAGAAAGACTGACAGATCTGTTTCTCTCACGATGCCTCCCCTGTTCTCTTTGCTTTTGGTGCCATGCTGGGATCCAGCAGGCTGAGTCAGCCTATTGTGACACTAGGAACAGATTGGTTGTTTAATGTCACATATTTTACTAAATAAAGCAGAAAGTGAATATCCTGAATTTTTATGGAAGCATGTGATTTCCCACTCCCCATGTCTGTCACTTAAGGACAAAGCCTGTGCATTTATGATTGAATAGTCTTGCAACATCTAAGCAGACAGATTATTCACTAAGAGTCATTTCCCAAGGTACTGGACATGTGACCCACAAGTCCATGAGGAGAAGAGATTTCTGTGAGGGTCTGGGATCAACAGTGCTGTGTACAGCAAGCATGAGCTGATGCAGCAAAAATGAATAAGCCTGAGATGCAGATTAAGGAATGGAAGCTGTGGCAGAATGGCAGTAGAAAATTGCATTGAAAGGTAGAGACTATTTCCACAGTGCATTAGAAGGAAAGGCTGTTGTCAGTTTATTAACTTCAGATGTCTGAGGTCTCACTGCTGGCACACAGGAGATGGGGACTTCGCAGGCGGGGAGTATGAGCCATCTCTGTTCTGCTGTATTAGATGCATGCAATAGTCTTTCCTCATAGTTGGCTCAGCATCCTTTGGCATGGAGTATGGATGCTCCTGTCAAACAGTGATTGCATTGTCTCTTGGGGCTTGAGACACTTGGCTTGAGACAGGGAGTCCAAGAGGCATAAAGCTGAGAAACCTCAACACTTTCTCAGAGATGATTGGCCCAAGGCAAAAAAACTGGGAATAGAAAGGAGTTATACTTGTGAATGAAGGGGATTGTGAGTTGAAGGGGATGCAAAGAAACTGCTAACCACCACAGTGAAGGGCACAGCACAGAGAATCTGTGTACAACAGAGAGGAAGATGTTAACCCAGCATTAGTTCTTGCCTCCTCCATGCAAATCTGGCTGATGCCTCTTATCAGCCTGAGGCTCTGTCACTTACGCAGCCAGATTTACCAGCTTTAGTGCTCTGGCCTCCCTTCTTCTCCACTTACATAGAGCAAGCCTGTTACTGTAAAAGTCACTTAGGGAATCAGTATTGCTGCCCATTTCCAGGGGAAAGTGAGATGACCAAAACAATATTCAGGATTGTGCCTTGTGTTGGCAAAACTGACAGACTGTCTCCTTGCAGAGTGAGCTCTCTCTTAAGAGGTAGGGAGGTGAGCAACTTGGGGTCTCAGAACTCTGTAGTCACAGAATCAACACAGAATCACAGTTCTTAAGGTTGGAGAGTCGTTAAGGTTGGAAAGACCACTAGGATAATCTTCTCCAGTAATCAGCGCATCCCCACCATGCCCACTAACTATGTCCCTCAGTGCCACATCCACACGGTTCTTGAGCACCGCCAGGGATGGTGACTCCACCACCTCCCTGGGCAGCCTGCGCCAATGCAGCACCACTCTTTTGGAGAAGAAAAGTTCTTCCCTTGTCAGTTCCCTTGTTCAGTTCTTCTCTTGTCAAAGCTGAGTGCTCCCTAACCTCTGGTTGGCATATGGCTTATGGGAACTGTTGGTATCTGGATGCAGACAGATAATAATAGTGAAGATGTCAGTGAGGAGGTGAATTTGGGGCATTATGTGTTGTATATTTCTTTAGGCTGGTAAAAGTGGAGGCACCTGCCCTCAGCCCTTAAAGGTCTTCCACAGAAACATCTTGAGGAGCCTTGGCATTGTGGATGTTCCCAGTGTCATGCACCTATGTGGTACAAACTAAACAGTGTGTGGGTAACCAGCCTGCTGCATGGGTGTCTGAGGTTTGTGTCTTGGCCCTATATGGACACGACAGCTGCAGAACCTGGGCACAGCAACGTGACTCTTCCTCAGGGCCAGAGGGAAACAAAACAGGATGTGAATGAAGTCCTGGTTCTGCAAACAAGCCTGGGAGCAAAAGCAACATCCCCAGTGACCCTGTTCACTGTGTACACAGATAATAATAGGGACAGCTTTTTGAGATTTTCACTGTCTACATGGTAGGCTGAGGGGGTTAATTCCCTCTGCACCTTCCTGAGCTCAGCACATAACCAGTAACCTTGGGAGCCACAAGACAACCACAGGAAAAGCCTGTAGTTGCCAGGAGGACTTGCACAGTGGTGGCAACGGAGCCAGGGATTTTGGTCTGCCTTATTTCCTGTGCTCTAAAGCTTCTACAGTGCAGCTTTAGTGGTGGGTTTAGTCACTGCAATGGTCCATCTAAGGGAGAAAACAGAGGCAGAATCTCATGGACAATCTCTGTTTGTTGTTTTATTTTGGGTTTGGGCCCCAGCTGTATTATCTCTGACTTAAGTTTGTGACGTACTTGGGCCAGATGTTTGAAGCTGCTTGAGGGTGCTAGGCTGGCTTTCAGGAGGAGAAAGAGCTAGATGCAAGTCGACAGAGGGCAGGACACTGTGAAAGCCCCTGCTCTGCAGCAATGCCTGAACCCAAAGAATGTGTAAAATATTTAAGCTAGCAGCTGAGCTTGTCCAGCAGGAAAGCTGGGCTCTGTCAGCATTTGAGAGCTGCTGTCTTTACCCCAGGGAATGGGGAATTGGGTTGCACAATGATGCAATTTCACATTCATCCTTTCTGAGGAAGGAATTGGGCCTTCGATAGCAGCCTGGAGGTTCAGTAAGGGGACTGACATTTTTGTGTTTTCTCCACTCAAACTCTTTAGTATGAAATGAGTGAATGTTTCTTATAATTGAGGACGGGGTCCCACGAGCAATCTCCACATAACCCCCTTGGGGATAAGCAACTGCCAGGTCCTTGTGGCACTGCTCAGCTATCTCAGGTATTTCCTACAGCCCTCTCTTCAGTGTTTCCTGCTCATTGGTGGGGTATTTCCCCACTCACTGTGAAGCTCTTATCAGCTTGGGCAAGGATGGCGAAAGGGGAGATTCAGTATCGTATGGGGGTATTAGTCAACAGCTGGCTGTTGGCTGGTAAAGAGGAAGCTCAGGGGAAACCTTATTGCTCTCTATAACAACCTGAACAGAGGTTTTAGCAAGGTGGGGTTCAGCCTCTTCTCCCAGGTATAGTAATAGGATGATAGGGGATGACCTTAAGTTGCACCAGATGAGGTTCAGGCTGGATAAGAGGAACAATTTCTTCTCAGAAAGAGCGGTGCTGCAGTGGCACAGGCTGCCCAGGGAGGTGGTGAAGTCACTGTCCCTGGAGGTGTTCCAGAACCATGTGGATGTGGCAATGAGGGACATGGTTAGTGGGCATGGTGGGGATGGGCTGATGGTTGGGATAGGTGATCTTAGAGGTCTTTTCCAACTTTAATGATTCTGTGATTCTATGATATGTGTGATATTTCAGCTGTTGGGGTCACTGTCTCTGTTCACTCCTGTCCTTGAGCACAGAATTTGTTTCCTCCCTTTTTTTGTATCATAGGCCCAAACCAAAGTCTGAACATTGCTGAATGCAAGGGAATTAAACCTCTGTAATATCCCCCATCTAGGTAGAACCTAGAAGTTCAATCCAAACATCTCTGCACCTAAAGCATGTTGTAAAGTGCTGTGTCTGGTCATGAGTGGCTTCTGAGCTGCTGGGAGTCTAGTCAACAGCAGAAGGGCCAGAACAACCTGAAGGAGAGGAGATGACTCTGCCTTCTGTGTACAGGCCAGCCTGGAGATTGGAGGAGGAGGAGTGAAGATTTCAGTTATGGTAGGAACTGTTATCCTCTTTATAATAAAAGGAGGAAGGGCACAGCGGGCTGACACCTCTGCTTGTCCAGAAGGAAGCTGGACCAACAAACCCAGGCAGTGACACCAAAAGAAAACGCTCTCTGGCAGGTGGACAGACCACAGGGCTTAGTCACCCTGCACCTCAACACGGGACACTTCCCCTCAGCACCACTAACAGCAGCCCCATGGGCTGGCAAAGAGGTGGGGGCAGTTGACACTGGAGGGGGAAATATTATCTGAAGGATGCAGCTGGGGAAGTGGTTTGCAGGAGCATGAAGGAGCAGGGCAGAGAAGAGCCAGAGGCTGGTGTGGGAGGAGGAAGGGACTTGGCCAGGGGGTGATGCTGTCAGGGACAGGCAAGAGTCAGTGTGGAAGGTACTGGGTGGATACCACAAGGAGCTGATAATGACGGGGAGGAGAACATACAGGGTTTTTTTCTGGGGCTATGAATCAAGTTCCTCTGTGAGCCACTTTGGCTCAGTCACTAAGAAAACTTCAGTGGAAAAACCTGCAAAGCCACAGATGTGCATTGAAGAAGAAAGTACTTGTTCTCTTCTTTGAATTTCTCTCTTCACTACTAATATATCTAAAAATCTAGGCAGGCAGGCTGTTCCCCCTGAGCTACAGAGCAGCACATTTCTCCAGCTTAGAGGAAAGACTCTTGAATTACTGCCTGCCTTCTTGCACCAAGCCTCTGGGTACGGCAGCTGTTTGCTTGCCTTCTGTACCATGGCTGAGACCAGCATGGTGTCCTCCTCCCCACATCCTCACCTGAGTTCAAGCCCTTAAATCTGTACACCACAGCAGCCCTGCAGCCTCCCATGTCCACGTGCAGGATGAAAATCCAGGCCTATCCAACCCACAGCCTGAACTCATGGGGTGAACACAGAACTAGGGAAGTCCCATGCTTCAGAGGTTCAGAAGGCTGTGCTGAAACACCTGTCCCTCCACCATGTTAGGAAGTCTGTGGTGAACCAGGCTACGTGGTTTGAACAATGTCTGCATCACCAGCATTACTTCTTGCCCTTTATCTATCAGCTGAGTGATTGGTTGTATCATTTTCTGTAATTTCTTGCACAGGATTGGGATAGCTAATCACTACTTCCACAGGACCAGAAGACATAGGTGCAGTTCACCTCTTGTTCCTCAGTCTGTGGGAAACTGCAGAGAAATGTCAAGTCCCTGGGTCTGCTACTCAGATATCAAGGGAGTAGGATGGGTTCTTGCAATTTTCCTGCTGTTGTTGATATTAATGATTGGAACCAACAGAATGATCACTCCAAGAAAAAATCTTCATCTGTTTCTTACCCATGAGTAATACAGGGCTGTATGCCCACAAGATTGCTTTTTAAAATATAGACATGGGTATTTTCAGTATAAATCTGTTGTGCTTTAAGTATTCTTTGGCATTTTGGAATTCAGTGTGGGTGTTGATCCTAGGCTATTTCATGACTTTCCATTGTAATCAAGATTTTATTTTCCTTGGCCACTTTTATTATTTGGCTGAAAAGCAGAAGAGACAGACAATAACTTACCTCAGATTACAAAGGAAGCCTGTGGGCAGAGCTGGAAAAAGAACCCAGATCTCCCGGATCCAGATATCCCTAGCCTTAGTCATATGGCCAGACCTTCTCTTCACTCTCCATCTCCCTGTGACTACCAAAGACTATTTCCTTTAGCTGAAGGGACAGTCTTTCAAAGAATATCTGTACATTAAGAGGATTTAAAAAGATCTATGGAAACCTATGAATGATCCACTGCCTGGTAAATTTAACTTTGGCAAGAGCTTTGGCAATACATCAGCACAGTAGAAAGGAAGGGACTGTTTGTTGCAAATAGATTTGGGGTATTTCTGATGTTATAACTGAGACAATGATGCTTGTATCACAGCATCTTTAAAAGGTTATCACCCTTTCCATATACCTGTTCTGTCATTTGGGTATCTGGATGTTGCCACAGTTAATGAGTCTTCCAGCCATTCCACCTTGCACTTCCCTAGCACTGAAACAGTGAATCTTTGGTGATCTGCTAATGCACCACCACTGCAGAGAGATACAAAGCACTCTGGAGAGATGCTGTCCTCCCTGAGAGAAGCAAACAGGAGCAGGGTACCCTGAGAATCACACAGCAGGGCTGTCCTCAGTATCCAAAACCTCTCTCCTGTCTTTCTGCCTTCTCTGTTTAGCATGGAGACCTTCATGGGGGCAACCAACTACACAGACCCTCACAGACTCTAGGATGGAACAGAGTGTACCTGCACCCCTCTCCCTTCTGGCTCCCCATCTTTTTGTGAGGGGCAGGCCTTTGGACTCTGACCATGAGTTTATTTCTCTCTTTGCCCATCCCTTATGCTAGAGGCATTGGTGCCCCAAGCACAACCCTGCTGCTCCCGAGGGAAGGTGCCTGCCACAATGCACGTGCTCCAGGCACTCCTTTCTAGAAAAACAAATATCACAGGCAGACTGAGAATGAGAATCCACTAGACGCCCTTCTTCCCAGAGATGATGAAGCAACATCTAGCAACACAAGGGAATGGATTTTTTGCCTCACCCTGAAGGTCCTGTTCACAAATACATTTCTGCTTGGTCTGTGACTCCTGGAACTGGTTTAGTGAAACTAGGTGTTGGGCAGAGAAGGAAAGTCCAAAAGCCGCACCATTAACTTTGTTATGCCAGAGTGTGGTGGTTCCGACCATAACATACCTTCACCTCCTTACAGGCACCCTCAACCCAGCCCCTCCTCAGACAAGCCGTCCTGGATTTGCTGCTTGCCTCTTGCCCAGTGATTTGCAAGGTGCCAAGCTCTCTGGCATCCCTGTGCTGCCTTCTTGAATATCCAGGCAGGAGTGTTTGCTTTCATTTGGGCTGGGCTTAACCTGACCGTCTGTCCTTGTGCTGGGAACCCATCACGCACAAAAACCCAAAGCCCTCAAATTGGCTGGCTGCTATTCCTAGCTGTGACAACCAGCCAAAGGCTTGGCACTGGTTTGTTTATTTTTGATGTATTAAATCTGTCTCTGTGAGTTTCCCTTTGAGAGGCAGAGACAAGCCATGTCTGGGCAGTGTATGTGGGAGGGGGCTCTGTTTCCAGATAAACACTTTCTTCTTCTGGTTTTCCCCCAGCCCCACCATCCACTTAGCGAATTCACAGGTGGTTGGGAAAAGAAGCAAATACTCCCAACCAACAGCACTGAAGACAGGGCTGGGAGAAACAGAAATGCCATCTGCCCCAAAATGCTCACAAACACGGAGTGGAGATGGCAGAGTCTGAGATGGGCACCAGGGTACAGAGACTTCAGCTGGCTTCTGTGTAGCAGCCCAGCATCTGCAATACATTACTGGAGTACAGCAACAGATTATCACTATATTGATAGTACATAGGTGGGCAGAGAGATCTGTTAACACAGAAGAGCTCCAGGGGACGTAGAAGAGAGTGAACTGGATGTCCAATCCTTTGGGAGACCTGCATATCATCATCTGTCATCATCAAGCTCGAGGCTTGGGAGGCCAAGTGGTGATAAGGGGGTCTTTGGCTGAGGAAAGTGCTCCAGGAGACAGGCATCTCCTGTGGAGGAACAAGGACAGGCACGTAACTAACTACACATCTCTCCCTTCTGGGGCTTGTACAGAACTGATCACAAACAAGATTTTACTGCTCATGAAGTCCTTGGGGGATTGTCTGGGAGAGACTTGTTTGACTGCAGTCCTTACTGGAGTTAGCAGTTCATTTCAGGTATATGCTCAGGTCTCAAAACAGACAAAGGTCTTTCTAAGAGCTAGAGAGTATTTTTTTATTTATTGGTTGATCCAGCAGGTTCACTAGTGAAATGATTATCAAGAAAGACAGGTGCCTACCTCAAAGAGTTGAAGTGACAGGTAGATCATAGAATGATAGAATCGTTCGAGTTGGAAGGAACTTTTAAGGTCATTAGTACAATTCCCCTGCAATGAACAGGGACGCTACAGCTAGATCAGGGTGCTAAGAGCCCCTCCAGCCTGACCTTGGGTGTCTCTGGGGACGGGGCATCTACTGCCTCTCTGGGTAAGTTGTGCCAGTGCCTCACCACCCTAACTGTAAAAAACTTTTTCTTTATATCCAATCTAAATCTCCCCTTTTAATTTTAAACCATTTTGCCTTGTCCTGTCCCAACAGGCCCTGCTAAAGAGTCTGTCCCCTTCCTTCTTACAGCTCCCCATTAGATACCGAAAGGCCGCTCTCAGGTCCCCTCAGAGCCTTCTCTTCTCCGTGCTGAACAGGCCCAGCTCTCTCGGCCTGTCCTCATAAGAAGGTTTTCCATCCCTTGGATCATTTCTGTGGCCCTTCTCTGGATGTGTTCCAACAGGTCCTTGTCCCTCCCATACTGAGGACTCCATTTTTGAACACTGTACTCAGGTGAGATCTCACCAGCGCAGAGCAGAGGGGCAGGATTACCTCTCTCGCCCTGCTGACCACTCTCCTTTGGATGCAGCCCAGGGTACGGGTGGCTTTCTGGGCTGTGAGGGCACACTGCTGGCTCATGTCCAGCTGCCATCCACCAGTACCCCCACATCATTTTTGGCAGGACTGTGCTCTATACTTTCATCCCCCAGCTTGTACTGGTAGTGGGGGATGCAGCAACCCAGGTGCAAGGTCTTGCACTTGGATTTATTGAACCTCATGGCTGGACAAGTAATATGGGAGAAGACTCATTCTACAGATGTCTACGGATGTTTGGTAAATAATATATACACAACAGAGGCTCTCATGCAATATCTGCTTTAGGAAAATTAAATAATATCCTCACTAATCTTAGGCTTAGCCAGCCATCAGTGTTGTAAATGCTTGTGTACTGAACACATGACTCATCCAGTATATCTTGCTGGTAAACACAGAACATCATATTCCAGTGTAAATGTGGCTGTAAGAAGGAGCCTGTAAAGGTAGAAATCTCAATGAATACAGCTTAGTGGGAGCCAGGAAGTATCGCTTATGGAACCAATTAGTAGAACAAAGGGGAAAAAAACTGTTTAGTTAAAGGCCCAGGAAGGACAAATTCTCTTTGTTGGAGAAAGTCTTTAATGAAAAGTCCTATTAGGGAGAAACCTCTAGTGATTTTGGTTCTGATACTGAATCTTAAAATGCCATCCTTTATCACACACAGTGAGAAAAATGGGTGATTAATATCAGCACAGCGGACTCCAAACATTGACCAAGACAAGTGAGGGAGGAGGTTGAGTCCAAGAATGTCACCTTATGCCTGCAGCACTGGTGCTCTTCTTGTGTATCTGACCTGGATTTGCCCTTGGCATCTGGATACAAAGACCACAAGTCAAGGAGGGAAGAGCTCTGAGGAAAGTTTCTTACCACACAGACCACTGCCAAAACTGCACAATAGTATGAGATGCTTTTGGAAGAAGACTTTTTCATACTGAAGATATCATAAAATGTCAGCATGGTACCTTTTGATACCTCAATTTGTACTAAATAAAGTTGCAGTAGTGGAGTAACAGAAGTCAATGTGAGACACTATAGGAAGGGAAGGCTTTGTTTCAGACCACACTGATTTAACTCATTCAGACAAATACTCATAACCACATATTCACAAGCACCAGGACACATTTGTTCATAAGGCTTGGTTTCCTTGCAGTGACACAGAATGCAGGGCACAGGCTCTACAGTCTTCATTATGTCTCCTGGGTTTTTCATAGTTTGGTCACTACATGCTTATTTTAGACACGTTTTCTACATCCTTCAGGAACTGACAGTATTTGTGGTCTTTTGTCTCTACATCTTTTCCCCACCTCTGAGTATCATTACGTCTTACTGTTTTTTGTCTCCTTATCTATGTATTTTATGGCTCATTCGCATTCATTTTCATAGCACCATCATGTCTAATGATTTGATTTTGTGCTGGGAACTTAATGATATCCTAATCAAGGTGCCATCACTATGTGCTGTTCTTGCAGCCCTTCTTCTGCCTTTCTTCCAAGTGCTTCCATATCCAGAGCTCTCCTTCCATTTATACCAATTCCATTGCTTCTTTTACAGTGTAAAGGAAGTTATGGCCTCTAGTGATAAAGTCATTATCCCTGGTAAAGCAATGAATTCTGGATCCAGTGCCATTTCATGAAGAAGAGAAAACAAATTCAAAAGCATTAAAAATTGATCTATCTTTTGTTCTCCTTTCAAAATTATTTCCTGCTTTATGAGAACAATGTTTCTTTATAAAAATAATCAGTTGTCAGATTTAATAAGCAATAAATATATCTCCAAAGAGAGTATAATTAGTGTGTGAAATTCATTATTATGGAAGGTCTTCAAGTCAAATGACTTGGCAGTCATGTGTTGTTAGGAACATTAATATCATTTGTAGTTATGCATCAGAAGATAAGAAGAATCAGATTTAATGCTTCAAGGGATAAGAAAGTCTTTCTTCTCACAAACACTATTTCACAATTAGCTGGGTATCACGCATTTCCCTCCAGTTCTCCAGTCTTCCTTTGATGCCTATCAGCTCCTGACAACAAACAGACACCAAGATCAGGGCTCGGTGTGCCACAGAAAATGTTATTTACTTACTAAAGACAAAATTTATGATGCTATACATACTGAACCTAAAACAGAACAAAGAAACAGTGATACTTGTAAATATTTCAGTGGTCTCCTGCATTCAAGACAGGACAGAAATGTTTCAGTCCGATCTAGACTTCACAGTGACTGGCAGATTTTGGATCCAAGTTCACTATCTAAGTTCACTGTCACATTGTTCATTGGTTTAAAAAGTCACAATATTGCTCTTTTTTATTTACCAGACAGATGAGCAAAGTGAAATAGCAGCTGCTTTCTTATCACTCTGCATGTCTGTACAGGAAATATGGTGGGCAAATCTCATCTGATCCCAAGGAATGAATCACGTAAGGACATTTTTGTGTTCATGTGGTGAAGTGAAGGGGTCAGGAGTGGACAAGGAGGAGTGATTTCTACTCCCCTTTCCCACAAGAGTGCAACCCAGAAGCATGCTTTGTTTTTACAGTCAGATTTCAAACTTTTTCTTTGCTTGGTTTTTAATAGGATACTGGAAGTATAAGCAATTTTAGTTACTTGTATTGTTTAATCCCTGCAAAGGAGCCTCTGCCAATTTTTTCAACATCAAAATATTAACAATATCCTTTCTCTTCCTTCCTTCCCAGACAGTAAAAGAAATAGGCTGATTGGTATATGTGGATGTGTGTGGGTGGGTGGAGGTGAAGCCAAAGGAAGCAATAGAGTTAGCTTTTAGCCCTGAATGCTTTAGTTGCTTTTTTTCAATGAATTAAATATCCTTGGTCTGGCTCCTGTGAAATTCTGCTCTTCTGTGCTATGAACTTCCCGTTACCAGTAATATTTTTTTTCATTGTTTGAGGCAAATACAGCTGTTCTGGGAAGTCCTGGCCAAACATGGAGAGTCGGTCTTTGAGGTAACTAAATGATATTCCATGGAGAGTGCTATATATTGGAACTGAAGGCTTGAGCAGCAAGCAAAAATGAAAAGTAATGACTTCCCATTGGACTGTACAGCTGACCCCAAACATTCCTGTATTTATATCTAGCTTGAGATTTTTCCAGGACACTAGACTTCATTTTGAAGTCTGATGGATTATAAGGAGTGCCTTCGAGGATCACAACTCCATAGGCAATGGCTGTGAATTTATACCTGATCACTAATCTCTGAATCACAATAGATTAAAGATTAGCCACCAACAACAGAATATAGCAGCTAAAAAACCCAATCTGTCAATCAACAAACCAACCAACCAATCAGACAAAGAAGCCCCACAGCTCACAAATTGGAAACCTCTTTTTGTGAAAGTGTTTGACGTGGATACAAGCCCAGGTTCTGTAGAACGCAGCAAGTGAAGGAAGAATGATTATTTTACCTCTGGATTTCATCAGAGAGGAAGTTTCTGGGCCTTTTCATGGTGTTTAACTTCAGTCCTACTCCTTGGCACTGGACTACTGAGCAACCAGTCAGCTTGAATACGCGAGTGTGCTCCATGTATGTGGCTGGGCAAACTCACTGAAAATCATCATGTAGCATGGAAAAGGGAGTTTCTAAAGTGCATCTTGGCCTAAAACTTTGGAGGAAGCGTGAAAGAAAATAACTATGAGATTGCATGGGGCTCTTTCTCCTTCTCCATAGGAAAATGACACTACTTATAAACTCCTTATCACCTTATCACCTTATAAAGGTGATAGTTTCTAAAATACTCCTAAGACTGTACATGGCATATTTGCTTTGTTAGAAGAAATTTCAGTTAGAATCAGTAGGTATTTTCCCACTATAAACTTTTCTTTTTGCACAAAGCTGTAATGGTGGCAAAATTCTTCTCAGGGAAAAGGTAGAAATGGATTTCAAAGATATGTGTTCAAGTATTTTAAGGAAAAAAAGCAAAGCTTACTTCTTATGAAATTACTCCTTTATCCCCACCCTACCACTGAAATGGAAATGAATATTTTGAAACAATTTTTTTGTTTGTTTGCTGTGAAACTATATTTCTCTGGTTTATGTGTACACCATTTCTTTTAATCTTTGAGAGTTTTTAAATCTAGTTTTGAAATGTTTAAATCTGTGTTTTTCCCAGATTGAACAACGGACTTTTGAACTAGCTGTAGGGTTAATATCGGGTAGTGGAGTGAGTTTGTTGCCAGAACTAGCACACATTCAGATATGGATATCAAGTTCTTTAAATGTCTGAAATGTGTTCCATTTATTTTTATTTCATACTCTTCTGACTAGCTTCTGTGTTTAAGAATCATCTCTCTTTCTAAAGCTTAGTGTCAGTATGCTAGTTTTCAGCACGATTTATTTCGTGAGGTTGTTGACTTTAATTATATTGTGGATACTCAGACGCTGTTACTTAGTGGCTGAATTATACTTGCTTCTTGGATCTATTCCTAGGCATTACTTAGGACTAAATGAAAAAGTAAAAATAAAGTCTTGTTTTCTCATGTGCTGTAGAACTAGTTGTTCCAAAAAGCACTTGTTTATCATGTTGAGAAATCACTAAGCTGTAGCCCATGTGGTGACTGACTAACTTACATCCTGAAACATGGGAGTGAGCTTGGAAAGGGCTGTCCAGATCAGTGAGTTAGTTCTTGGTACTCTGGGCAACCTGGGTTTAGAACCTGTGTTTGAAATGCCGTGAGTGCAATGGAGCTGGTGGAGTTTATTTTCCTGCTGTGGTGCTCAGCAAGTGCCAAAGCCTTCCTAGAGGCATGAGCTGGGCAGTCAGAGTGACTTAAATAATTCTACCTTCCTAGTGCTTATTGCAGCACATTCATAGAAAACAAAGTCTATCTTTTCAACGAGCTCAATGAGCTGTCCCTTTCCTTTCCTTCTTTATTAAACAGCCTCTTTCTCCTGTAGGACCTCTCAGTCATCCCTTCCACTGATGTTCCCTTAATACTTCGTGTTATCAGCTAACCTCCTCAGCAAGTATTACCTTTCTGAGCAGTCATTAATGGAAATATTCAGTTAAGATAGTTCAAAGAGGAATTCAAATGGCAATTTCTCAACATTACTCCTTTCCATTGCTCAAACTTCTGTCCCATTTGTCTGCTTCCTTATCATCTCACAATTCTGGCTTTAATGCCCATCTTGTCTGATTTAACTAATCAAGTGCCAGATGGTACTGTGGCCAAAACTATTCAGATATCAGTATAGTTGAGAACAGCCAGATCTTCTATGCCTCAGTTTCCCTAGGGCTCTGTGTAGCACAGAGCTGAATATTCAGCAGTACCTGAGAGGCAGTATAAGGAGCACAAGAGATGCTCTCCCCTTTCCACTGCTTTTCAGACGTGGTTCGTGACAATGACTCCAACACCCTCAGGATATCCAGGGAACATTTTACTCCTTCTCCCCTGTCCTGGCAGGAATTCAATAAGAAGACAGAGCTCCAGCCCACATTCTGACATTTCAGAGATCAGGGCAGAGCTTTCCTTCCTGCATCATCCCTAATGCTCTGCAAGCTGTCTGTAGCAATAATGGCATGATTCTAAACCAGGCATTTCCACTTCAGGTTTCTGTTCTCAGTCTCCAAGAGCCAACAGCTGCTTGTGCAAGGACACACATAATGTGGTACCGTTGTGTCACAGGCAGGTCTGAACTTTCCACAGTCAAAACTGGAGCCAGCAGTGTGCCCTCACAGCCCAGAAAGCCAACCACAGCCTGGGCTGTGTGGCCAGCAGGGTGATGGAGGTGATCCTGCCCTTCTGCTCTGTGCTGGTGAGACCTCACCTGAGTACAGTGTCCAGACATGGAGTCCTCAGCACAGGAGAGATGTGGAGCTTGGCTGAGCTGGAGCACTGCTGGTGTGGGTTCGTGCATAGGCTCAGCATCCTGGTGCACGTGGGCACTTGGCCTGGGTAGCTTGGGTGTGTGGACAGAGCCAGGAGCCCAGCACCTCAGTGTCCCAACCCAGCCAGTACACATCCTCTGTTGTCCAATGGCTTGTCTAGCTCTGTTGTAGGTCTGGAGGATGGGGCATCAGTTGCAAAAGGAGCATGAAAGGAGATGGGAGAAGGCCTTCTTCTCCCTATGGAAAAGCAGATGCCCTGGCCAGCAGCATGGTTCTGCTCAGGGTGGGCACAGAAAAGGGGGAGACTGAGCCTGTCCTCAGACCGCTGTTTCTGGGCACAGAAAGGCAGCCTGGGCTGTGCCTCCCTCACCCTCAGTGCCTGCTCTGGCTCCCTCCTCTCCCTATTGGCTTGAAGTTTTTATTTCCTGGCTGAGGGCTGAAGGTGTTTTTGACTGAGAAGGTGGAAGCCTGAGGGTGGATCGAGAGTGGGAAACAGAAGGGGGAGGAGTCACTCATCAATGCTAATAAATAAAAGGCCCTTCTTTTTCTGTGCAGGGCCCAGGACGCTGGAAGAGCTGCCCCTCGGAGGAGCTACAGGCTGGCTGGGAAGAACGGCTCTGTGAGTATGCAGGGACTGCCTCGCTTTGCCTGGATGGCTGCTCGCTATTAATGCCTTGCTGGGGCTTCACAGCTGCAAACTGCTAGGAGTGGTTGCTGTGTCTTGTGTAAAACTGTGGTTCTCCATTCCAGCTGGAAACAGGACACAGGGCTGCTTTTCTGAATATCCCCTTTTGGGGGGACTGTGAAAATCCCTCAGGTGTTTGCTGGCAGTTCATCTCACCTTCTCTTTCTGTAATTCTAACCAGTGGATGTTACTAGAAAGCAAGGAGATTTGTCTCACTGTGCCACACCATGTATTACATGTGGGGCAGCACAGTGATGCTGGGGAGGGGAGGTGTGTGCTGTAAAATCCAGTGTGCAGGCAGAGTGAACAGGAGATAATTATTTCCAGGGGAAAATGCTCCCTGAAGTCAAGTTATTGGTATAGAGCCAGGATGTTCATTGATCCCTTGGAAAATGCTTTGCCTCTGTGGAGAAAAATTAAACATTTGAGTTAAAGGATGCTTGCAGCATTTGTACTGTGGTGATGGCATGGGATACTCCAGAGATCTGTGAGTTTCTGAAATTGTAGTGGAGTATTCCAGAGAGTAGAGGGCTCTGCCCTGAGTGAAGATAGATAAATAAAGACAGTTTGGCTGGAAAGTCTGTTGGAGTTTCCCACTCTGTAGCATCACTTTCATTCCAAAGTACTCCCAGTACCTTCTTCCCTGTGCCCCACTGTTCTCCTGCTAGGCTCTGTCCCCCAAGCCTCTATTTCTTGGCAGTTCCCAGAGCTGCCAGACTGTACAAAACATTCAGGAAACCTACAAAATCCACATTCAGCACTAACTCAAAAACCCTGGGCTCCAAGGAATGCAAACAATCCTAGAGCAGAGAATTCCTTAAAGAGACCAGAGTGGAGGGGCACAGGGACAGCAGACAAGTCTCAATTCTCCTAGAGCAGATTTCTTTTAATTACAGCACAACCTGCCTTTCATCCTGATTTTAGGCTGAGCGCTGAATGGGCACAATGTAGATGATATAGAGGGCACTGATTGTGTAGGACTGAGCTGCAGTTTGCAGCTTGCATAGTCCCAGCCCCACAACTGCCATAGGGAGTGCTGGCAGACACTGGGTACCCACCTCTCCTCGCTGCCTTGTCTCTGGTAAACTACTCCCCTTTGCTTTTCACTCAACAGCCATCTCTTAACAACTATACCCCCTTGCCCTCCAATTTAATTCCCTCTTGTTGTACCACAGAGCTGGAAGGTCAAACTGCCTCCTTATGTCTATCACTGCTGCCCATAACATTGGTCCCAGACAAGCTATTTTGATGCTAGCAGGTGAAGTAATGCTCTCAGAGACTGCTGGCCTGGGAGATTAATCCTGTCTGAAAAGCCTTACACTGGCCACCCAGAGAGGTGATAGATGCCCCATCCCTGAAGACATTCAAGATCAGGCTGGAGAGACTCTAAGCACACTGATCGAGCTGCGAGTGTCCCTCTTCACTGCAGGGGAGCTGGACCAGATGGCCTTTAAAGGTCCCTTCTAACTCAAACAATTCTATGATTCTATGACTTCTGACTTTGGTGTCCAGTGAGACAAAGGCTGCTGGTAGCAGAGCAGAGGCAGCAGTCCAGAAACACACTGTCTCCTTTCAAAAAGATGTTGCCCCTTGGGCTGGAAGATCAGTGTAGGACCACAGTGAAGATGTGCAGAGATAGCATTCTGGGTGCTGCTGTCGTCTCAAATCTCACAATCCCTTCAGCAGAAGGAATCCCTCTGTATCACTGCATGGAGCAGTGAAGGAGGAGATGGGAAGGGACATTAGGGCTGAATTCTTGCTCCAGCATCCTTCAGGCTGGGAGGGCATTGGGACCAGCTGGAGGAAGGGGGGCTGAGAGTAGGGGAAGTCCCTGAAGCCTTATTCTCTACGTCTCTCCCCAGCAGAGTTGCCAGGACAGTCTGGGCTCTATGTATCCAGACAGAGGATGGCAAGGGCAAAGAGAACATATCAAAAGAAAAATGTGAAAGACAAACAAGTACATTTGGGATCAGCACACGCCTTTCCCTGTGGGCCCCTGGCAGCCCCTGGAATTCCTTCCTCTTGCGGCCAGGTTCCTGAGTGTGGAGTGCTGGGACATGCTTGCCTGTGAATTATGGCCTCTGCCCCAAAGCCAAGAGAGGAAGGGGTATGCCCCCTCCTTCCCGAAGCCTGACTCAATCTGCTAATAGAAGCTGTGTTGTAGTGGCTCCATATAGAGTGCGTACCAACCAGCAGTTGCCTTCCCCAGGTTCTTTCATGGGCCCCCTCCTGGATCTGTTTTCATAAAAAACATTCCACTGCTAATTTTGCAGGATCTCTGTCTGCCTTCAGTGGGAAGAGAGTGAGGCACAGCAAGAGTGAGAGAGTCCTTGCACAATGCGTGCACTCGTCATCCTTGTTCTCCTGGCCGTCTTGGTCATGGCCGCTACTTGCTATGGTAGGTGAGCTCCTTTTACTGAGTGGAGCAACAACTCCAACACTGCAGACATCTTTGGGTCTGTTCTGATGTGTTATATTCACCTTTAACCCTGCAGATGTGTTCTTCTGATCTGTAGTGTGTAAAAGACTGTGAATTCCATGAGACTTACACATGTTGTATTCTTTCTTTCCCCAGAGTCCCAAGAGAGCCTGGAATCCCATGAGTATCTCAGTAAGACTGCTTTACTATTTTCTTGAATTCAAAGTGCACTACAGACATCTGCAAGGCCATTTCCTTGTGCTTTACTGTGGGGATGAAATAGACAGAACCTCTCAGTCCAGGGATATTAAATTGAATGGGTAACAGAGTATCAGGATAAATAGGAAGAAGGTTAAAATGGAATTCAATATTTGGGCACAATTGCAATGACTGTGCTTTGCAATGAATGTAATAAAAACTGGAAAACACAGTGTCGTGAGTTTAGATCCCTGCTGCATGTACCTAAACCAGGCTGAATGGCACCAGAAAAGGATATTGCTCAAAAAGCTCAGGAGGGTACTGCAGAAGCCAGTAATATGGGCTGTCCTTATGCAAGGATGGGGAGAACACAACTCTCTGCACCTTGGAAGAAGCAGGTGGGATGTGTGGGAAGGAGGAATCCTTGTTCTGGAAGAGGGAGTTAGTGTCACAGGAGAAGCATGTGAGGGTGGAGAGTCACTTAGGAACAGGCAGAGAGTTCAAAGCTTAAAAGAAACTAAACCATCTGGGAGAATGACTTCACAAAGCAGCTAGTCAGAAACACAAGTGGGAGCCAAAGCCAGAGACTCCTCCATGCTACAGTAGGACTGTGTTATTCCTCAAAAAGGACAGAAGGCGCTTTCAGGCCCCTCACTTCAAAATTTCTGCAGAGACCTTTGCACAGTGATTGCCCAACCTTGGAGGCAGATAAACTTGTTCAGCCCCTTCCTGTTTTCCATCATAGCTTCACAATTCTGCTAATTCTACTGTGTGTGTCCAGACCTCCCTTGATCTGTGCCACTTGGCACCTATCTCTTGTCCCAGCTCCACCCAGCCAGAGTGGGCTATGGCAGCAGCTTTCCCCAGGGTGACTTGAGTAACAGGAGAACAAAAGCAGCATGTGTGCTTCCATAGAGATTGCATTTGCAGAGGGAGAGCTTGTCAATGAGCCAGCAGGGCAGGCAGGAGGGAATTTAAGAAGGTCCTGGGTCTCACTGTGTGTGGGAGGGCAGACAAGGAGACTGTCACAAATGTCGGAGAGGCCTTTGTGGAATCGGGTCTTGCTAAAAGTGTTTATCTACTCTGAACCACCTCTTGCCTTCCCAGACCCCTTCCTCAACAGGCAAAGGGCCAATGGCTTCATACGAGATGACACGGGACTAAGAGGTATTCTTCAGGAGAGGTACGTTATGGTATCAGAACACTGAGGGTGGGAGCATAGAGAGTTATCTCTCTGCCAAGCACAGGCTGGTACCGGGGAGAAGCCACAGTGACTCCTTAGAAGCCTCAGTCCCTCTCTTTGCTTGAGCCAACCCTGGGAAAACCATAGAATCATTAAGGTTGGAAAAGATCACTGGGGTAATCTAGCCCAACCATCAGCCGATCCTCACCATGCCCACCACCCATGTCCCTCAGTGCTACATCCACATGGTTCTTGAACACCTCTCAGAAAGCAGAGTGGGTCCATGCATTCAAGGACATGTTCTGCATGGAAGGAGTTCTTTTCAAATTTGTCTGAAGGAAAGACTAGCAAAAGAAGAGGGAATCAGTGTGGGCCAGCCAGAAAGGAAGCTCAGTTTGAGATCTTGTTCCAGTCTTCAAGTCTTATGCAGAAATTGCTTAACTTTTTCTAAAGTGCAAGGCCTTCTGTGGGCTTCTTTTCCTCATCTATAGAATGCAGATACAGGCAGTTTTACATCTTATGCAGGGTTTGTGAAAATAAAGGCTGAGGCACAGAAGGGAAACCCTCTCAGCAGTACCAGGTAGTCCCTTAGCAAGAAGCTCCTTGCTCTCCTTTCTTCATGTGTGGGGTTAGGGAAGAGCAGAAGAGCTGGAGGGATCAGACTGGGGGACTATTCCTGCAGCACCAGGCTGAGGCAGCAGCCACCCTCTTATCCCCACCACCCTACTTAGCTGTGAAGTAAAAGGTTACCTAGGGAGGCAACCACACCTGCTGTAGTCACATTGGTACCCTGGGTGTAGTGAACACTGGTATGCCATGGTCTTGGTATCCTGGTGGTGGAGGCTGGGATGGACCCTTAGACCTGGTAAGGCAGAAAAGGGCCATAGATGGATATTTAAGATAACACCACTAATTTCTCCTACTTTTGCAGGATCAGGGAACGTAATAAGGCACCTCAGGAACGTCAGAGGGAGATCTGTGAGGACTTCTACCTGTGTGAACAGTACGCTATTAACCACGGCTATCCTGCTGCTTACAGGCACTATTTTGGGAGGAGGAGGAATAAGTAAAGATGATCTGTCTCCACCCTGGGGCTTGGACCTCAGGGTAACCTCCTAGGAAAAGCAATAGCTCTGAAATATATTCCATTGCTTGTGTCCCTGTATGTTATCCCGCCTGCTGCTTCTCTCCCATGTAGCCATGGATTCCTAGATGTTAATTAGATTGTTAATTAGCGCTGAGCTGACGTAGCAGAGATCAGAGAGAGTTCAGGATGTGGGTGTTTGCTGCACAATAAACTGCTGGTTTGATACTATCATCTCATGACTCACAGTATTTTAGGGGATGACTTTTCACAAAGAAGCTGTTTCTTTGTCATAGAACCTGGTGCAGATAATGGAAACAAGTCCTTACCACACAGTCACATGAGGTTTGAAAGAATGTACAATGATTTTGCTCTAGGGCCTACAACTGACTTATTTTAGACATCACTGGCAAATTTCAGTTCTCAGCCTTAGGACATCTTAAAATGGTCTGGTGTTCAGAAGGCAGGGTGAGAAGCACTTTTTGAAAACAAAGTCTCTTTGAGATTTCCTCACTTGGGTAAACAACATCCAAGTGTCTGTTTAACCCTAAAGACAAAATTGGTGTAAAAACTAGTGACAGAAAAAAACTGTCAATGGCACCTTGTCCTCCCAGACACCCTTTGATCCTGGTGTACGGTGCTCCTGTAGAAAGGAGCATGTGGTCCAGACTTTATTCATATTTTCATTAGGAGTGCTGTTTTATCTCCTTTCTTCCAGACAACTTTAGCATTAGCCTTTTACTCTGAAATATTGTGTGGAAATTATTATTTTTTATTTCTTCAGCTAAAACCAAGAATGCAGACATCTTGGCTCAACACCTTGCTCTTGTTGACACAGAAAATCAGTTTGAATCATAGAATCACTAAGATTGGAAAGACCAATAAGATCATGAAGTCCAACCATCAGCCCCTGCCTGTGACTGCTTTAGACCATGTTTCTTAGTGTGACATCTACCCTTTTTTTGAACATCTTTAGAAATGGTTACTCCTTCACCTCCCAGGGCAGCCTATTCCAGTGCATCACTGCTCTTTCAAAGAAGGTTTTCCTGATATCCAGCCTGAACCTCCCCTGGCACAACTTGAGGCCATCACCTATGAGAAGAGGCCGACAGCACCTATCTACCGCCTCCTTTCAGGTCACTCTAGAGAGCAGTAAGGTCTTTCCTGGGCTGCTGCTTCTTCGTACTGAACAAACCCACTTCCCTCAGCCGCTCTCCATCAGACTTGTGCTCCAGACCCTTCACAGCTTCATTGCCCTTCTCTGGGCATGCTCCATTGCCTTGATGTATTTCTTGTAGAGAGAGGCCCCAAATTGAACATAGTGTCCCCTTGTACTCCTTTTGTTTCCTCTCATGTCACTCTGAACCCATTAGGGAGAGGATAGCTGGGAGCCAAAGCATCAGTGAAAGGGGGGACAAATGAGGGATTCAGATCTGAGGAGCAAGGAGCAAGTCCTGTCCTGTGTGGTGAGGAGGCCATATGATGGCTACAGCCACACAGAAGGAAGGGCCTCTGGAAGTGGCAAGCGGCTGAAGGAGGCAGTGGGTCTCCTCCTTGATAGCCACTCTCTCTATCACCCCAGTGGCATCAGGGACAACAGCCAGAACTCATGGCTCCCACCCCTCTGTTCTGCTCACTCTGTCTTGGAGGCAGCAGGATGCAGCCACAGCTCTTTGGACACCCATTGGTGTGGGGCGTGCAGGTGTAAAATCCTCACTCGCAGCTCAGCACAGCTTGTTTCAGTTCACACATCTCTAGGTTTCCACAGTCACCTGCAAATTAGAGAAACGGGAAAGACTACAGCATGCTGTCAAAGTCTATAAGGTATAAAGTATTAAATTGTTGAATATTCTATGAAATTAAATATAGAGCCAAATCTACCTTCCACAGTAGAAACATACATCTTTTCAGAAATATGCTTTGTGGTTTTGCCAGCTTGGCAGATGAATCTTTGGGAAGAAAACAGATTTATTTATTGAAAACACTTCTGATAGGAAACTCCACCCTGACAGTTGCTGAGGTTTTGTCCAAAGGAAAAAGTGAGAGAGAAATGAATGTTGTGAAAAAAAGCTGTTCAGGTTAGGTATATTTGCACTCTCATTTGTTCTGCGTGTTTCTAAGGAGGTGAATATTAAGATCACCAACCGAAGCAAAGCTTTCATACCTTCAAGTCAACAAGTCTGTAGTGTCTGGGTTTGTCTTGATACTGTGACACCACCAAAACAGAAAGCATGGGGCTAGTGCTGTCTGGGTCTGTGTCCAAAAATATCTAGCACTTCCAACCTCCAGTTTAGCAGAATAAATAATGAATAATATCAATTTTCAGAGGGTTTTCATTAATGTAAGCGATAATCAAGCATGCTTGAGAGACTACACACTGATTAAAAAGCTTCAGAAAAGCTAGGAAGAGAGGTAAGGCTGTTTGGATGACTAGAATTGTGTATTTATACTCTTTCAAGCTTTCTTTTGCAAACATGACTTTCCTAGAATACCTATCGCTTTTGATATTTATTTATTTTTAAACTGTTGCTCTCCAAGACACTTCTTCTGGACGTTGTTAGTATATATATATTCAGTCTGTCCTGGACTGTAGAAAAGCTAAACACTTTTTTTAATCCTGAAATTTCTCTGATTTCTATGTAAGATAAAATACTGTGTTTCTAATGATCAGCAGAATCTCCAGTGGCCATGACTGCCTTTGAGAGACTTTTAATTCTGTAACTCTATGTGTGGGGCTGTGGAGGACCAAACACAAAGTGGAGGAAGATGTGATCCGTGTGCTGTGTGGGATGTGACTTTGGAAACTTGGCTGTCATAGTGGAATATGGGAATATGGGGTACTGGTAGACAAAAGCATCTCAGCATGAGGAGGAAGGGGAGGTTTAGTTATACTGTGTGTGCGCAGGAGCACTGTCTGTTGTCTGACTTTGAATGAATAAATGTCATTTAGCCATAAGCTGAAATGTCACCATAGTGCAGGCCATACCTGACGACAATTCTTCATTTAATACAGAGCTATGATACTCACTAAAATTCTGCTGATCTGAGGAGCCAAAAACACAGCTTGAGCTTATTTCATATTTGGTTGATGGGTTGGTTTGTTGGTTGGTTACCAGTACAACAAGTGGTGCAGGCTCTGGATGCTCCTCGGTGGGTCTGAGCAGGGACAGCAGGGATACTTCCACACACACGGGGCTTTGTAAACACCATCATTGCCTGGGGAGCATGCTGACATGAGCTGTCAGGAGCACAGTCCTTCCTTTCGGTCAGGACCTGGCAAGAGCCTGTTCCTGACACGTGCCTCTTGATGTACCAAGTTCTGAAGAGTAAAACACTTCTGGAGTCTTGAGGCTTATTTGATGTTGAGGCAAGAGGAGCCAAGCCAATAGCCTCCAGACTGGGAAGATTTCCAGGAAGAAAAAAGAAAGGCTCCAACTTGCTATCTACCACAGATCCCAATACTGTAAACATCTCAAATCTTTGCAATGGTTTGTTGAAACTGTCTGAAGTGAAAACCTACTGCATATTTGCCCTATGAAAAACATTTTATTGGTGCCTTTTCCTTTAGAGGTGTGAGTATGGTTGGGGAAAAGGGTCACCATCAGGTTCAGACTGCTTTTCCACATGGGAGAGTCCCATCCCACCAAAGCATCTGCTTCACTTCTGGATGTGCTGGTCTCTCTCCTGGCTTTCCTGCAGGAAGCTGAATCACTTCTATGTTTACAGTAAAAGTGATTTTTTATCCAGTTGTTTTTCTTCAACAGTCCTATTCAAAATCTCAGATAAAATCTTCTGGAAATGCCATGAGTCTCGAGATGGATGTCCAAATGGCTGCCAGGACCCAATGTTTTGTGGCTCGAAGGACAGGATTTGTTTTGGAGCTCAGACCCAGGAACACAAGCCAGAGCCCTGATCTCTCCAGGCAATTACAGGATATAAAACGATGTTCAAAAGCAGGCTCCGGAGTGCCTTGGTAACCTCCAAGAACACTCTGAGTGTAGGGAGAGCAGCAAAGGCAAAGCAGACATGAGGAAGTTACTGGCACCTCTGATCTTGACTCTGGCCCTGGCAGTGCACTGCTGCTGTGAGAAAGGTAAGGAGAGCGGACATCTTCCTTGGGAACACTGATGTATCAGTCTGGGAGGCTGTACCACAGTAGTAAATCAGAGGGATTTGGGGAAAGACAGCCTTATCTCCAACTGTGTGCTTTCTTCCTTTGGTCAAAAAAAAATTAAACATTTGCATCCCTGAACTGCATCAGAGAATTCCAACATTTTGACATACTGAAGCATTAAACCAGTTTAACAATTAGGTGAACTGGCAAAGGCATGCTGGATGTTCAATTTTGAGTTAGCAGGGTGAGCTGCAAGGCAGAGCTGTGTCAAGAATAGGGAGAGAGACTTTATTCCTGCCAGCACTGGAGTGTTGTAGAATCGCAGAGATAGGCACTGAGTCAAGTCTTCACCTGCTGAAAAATGTGGAATGGGGAGAACTCTGGAGGGGAAAAAAAAAACACCTACTGATAGTTAGAAAAGAATAGGAGTTGTCCCATTGAATATAAAAGCACATCACATTTGAAGATGATTTAGGCATGGTGACATTATGATCAAGAGAGAGTAATATAGTGGTTAGCACTAGAGTTGATGGAGAGAGAGGGAAGGGTGGGAAGATCAGAAACAGCAAGTGTTTCTCTCTGCAGCAGGAAAAGAGAAGCCAAATAGGAAGGGGCCCTGTCTGCCTGTATTATCTCACTCAGCGTTAAGTTTCATTAAGTCCCTGGCATCAGACATGTCATGATTCAATACTGGCAAATGTATTTTGTTTGATCTGTGTTTTCCTTCTCTCTTGCTCACTTTCTCACTGTTGAGCGTATCTCTGCTTTTTTTGTTAGTTGTTACTACGTTCCAGATTGCTTAACAGCCTTGGAGTAACTTCTAATTTTTATTTTTATTTTTGAAATCCAAGGAATGTATACATTGCTTAAAAATAGAACTACAAACAACTCTTCTCACACAAAGTCTTTGTTTAAGCACAGTTTTGTTTGCTTTGTTGGTTTTTTTTTTTGGTCTCCACAGCTCTTTCTCTGCCTGTAAGCACACTTATGCCAAATACCTAGTGCAATAGTGGGAGAAAAAACTTGTGAACTTGTCCTGTGTGGGAAAACCAAGATGAAGAGGAGACCTGCCATGTCTCTTAGAAGACAATTTGCTTGGATGTTTGTAGGGGGTATTAAGGATTAAGATTAAGATTAGGATTGAAAACAGAAATACAGTGTGTGAATTTGTCTTGGGAGGGTTGGTGAGCCAGATATCTCAGCCCTCAAATCTGCAAAGCTGGTAGAATTGATCCTAAAGTGTAAATCCAAAAGCCTAGCAAAGCGTAGAGTTGATCCTAATTTTTGGCCCTAATTCTTTTTGCTGTCAATATCTTGTGATTTCTACCTAGAGTCAGGAAATCTCTCTCTCCAAAGATAGGAGAGATGTGCAGCTATCTAAAGGGGGGCTGTAAGAAAGAAGGGGACAGATTCTTTAGCAGGGTCTCTTGTGACAGAACAAGGGGAAATGATTTCAAACTAAAAGAGGGGAGATTTAGATAGAATATAAGAAAGAAATTTTTTACAATAAGGATGATGAGAGACAGATTGCCCAGATTGCCCAGAGAAGTGGTGGATGCCCCGTCCCTGGAGACATCCAGGCTGGAGGGGCTCTGAGCACCCTGATTGAGATGTGGATGTCCGCGTTCATTGCAGGGGAGTTGGACCAGATGGCCTTTAAGAGTCCCTTCCGACTCAAATATTTCTATGATCTTCTGGTCCTGTCCAAATCTTGGATTTTACTCAAATGGTCTCTTCCCTCTTGCTGTCCCTGCTCTTAGCAAGGATGAGGATGGAGGAAAAGGAAGGTCTGTCTCAAGTTTCCACTGTGATGTATGGT
This sequence comes from Pavo muticus, assembly GCA_016647715.1. Taxonomy (NCBI): domain Eukaryota; kingdom Metazoa; phylum Chordata; class Aves; order Galliformes; family Phasianidae; genus Pavo; species Pavo muticus. The sequence goes on from JACDJE010000012.1 coordinate 2,722,562, forward strand.
TACTGTGTCATTTTACCTTGTTATAAGGAAGATGAAATAAAATGCATCCAGTCATAATGGGTGAATTTTGTGGTGGATAATTCTTTCCCTACATTCTGGGTGTTGATAAAACCTTTTTTGGGAGGCACTGACCTATTGGAAAAGGGAGGGAGCTGGATTCATTCAGTAAGCAGAGTGATTCACTTAGAGAAGCAGAAGAGCAGACAGCACAAGCAAGCTCCTGTCTGTCTGTCTGTCTATCTTGCAGATCCCAAAGAGCCCTCAGGATCTCCCAGTGCTTCCAGTGAGTATATTGTTGTGACTGACACTTAACTCCTTTCTCCTGTATCTTCTTCCTTTCTTCCCTCTGATGGGTTCAAGGGATGAACAAGAATCATACTGCATCTCCCTTTCATGAAACAGTGTGATGTAGGAGGAGCAACCTGTCCAGTCTCCGTGCTTCTCTGAGCTGGCCTCAGAAACCTCTCCAAAGAGACTGCTGTGCCCCCAGCCTCTTAACAATAGCAAAACCTGACCCAGGGCCTCCAAACAGTGATCTTTGGATCTGCTGGTCAGACAGTCTAGTGCATAGGACAACAGAGAAGAAAGGTTTTGTATCTGAAAGGAAGTTCCTTCCTTGGCAGCTGCTGGGGGTTGCAGTCCCTTTTCTATTGGGTTGCCCATGCCACAGGGAACTGCGCACCTCAGAGTCTCCATAGGTTTTACAGCAAGCTGATACTGACAGAAATCCGCATGGAAAATCTCCCTTGTTCTTTCTTGTGTCTCATTTTTCACACCTTACAGGGTAACATTGCTGCTGGTGAGCAGGAAAGTTGGTATTTCTCCAGTGAGCCAATACAAACATGGACTGGGAAAGAGAAAAAAAAAACCAAAGTATTCAGGGAATGGGGGTGATTCCTGTCAGGCTGTTATTTGGCCATTTCTGTGCAGTCAATATCCTGTGCAAGGGAACCCGACTAAACCTAGGAGACAGAAAGCAAGCCAAGACTCTGAAGTTAGTTGGCCTAGAGAAACAGAGTGCTGTTCCCTTCGTTTTCTCCTTATTCATATTTTATTCTGTCATGACTTTGCCTACTGAGCATTTGCTGTGGACTTGTATCATGCTGTGTGATAAGGGAATGGAATTTAAGAAAGAGCCCTTGCTTCACGTAGATGTGCAGGTTGGGGTGAGGGGGGAACCCAGCTGTAGGGCTTTGAGTGGAGAGTTGAGTGGGAAGAGATGAACTGGCAGTTGGGATGAGCTGCAGCAGTCATCTGCCTATGAAGAGAGAGAACAATCACTTTTCAGAGGCTAGGCTGGTCTCTGATTTGTACAGACCATGGCCCTGCACCTCTAACCTGCTGTGTTCTCTCTTGGTAGGCATCACAGTTAAAAAGGAAGTTGCCAATGCCTTTGTGAAGAGACAGAAGAGATTCGACATGTATGAATGGTAAAATCACATGAGCCAGGCTGAGAGTTGGGCTCCAGAGGACTTTTTGGAAGAGGGGGTGGGATGTGGCAAAGCAGTTCTTTGCTGTACATCTAGACATCATGCCTAGAATTAAAAAGGCAGTAAGAGACTGCCATTGATAGATAAATTGTTCTTTTTTCACAAATATCCTTTCAGGGGTTCATTGCTGGTCTTCGTTATTCCTTCCCATGGAGGAAGACAGCACTAGCTAATGGGGTCAGCAGGGTACAAGTTAGAAGCTGCTCAAACCTGCGGAGACATCAGATCCAAATTCCACGATAGTGAGCATCATCACAGATCCCTGGCCATTGCCTCAACCTTCATACAAGGGGGCCACAGCTCTGTTACAGTGGTGAGGCTAAATCTGAAGCTGTAGGTCCCACACCCATTTGTGCAGAATATCCATTTGTTTGAGGGTGGTGAGGCACTGGAACAGATTTCCCAGAGAAGATGTGGATGCCCCATCCTTGGAGGTGTTGAAGGCCAGCTTGGATGGGGCCTGGGAATACTGATCTGGTGGGTGGCAGCCCTGCCTGAGGCACAGGGGTTAGAGCTCAACGATCATTAAGGTCCCTTCCAACCTAAGCCATTCTATAATTCTACGATTCTATGATCTAGGCAGAGAGATTTGGAGAAATTTGAGCAAGAATGCTCTTCAGATATTTCCTATAAGGAATTGTTAAGCCACAGTCTCATGTAGGCCTGTGTCAAGAATAATTATTATTCAATCTGTCTTTGGATTGGAAAGATGATGGTTTTATTTAGATGACAGAAAATTGGGAGTTCCCATCTACAGAGAACAGGATCATAGTAGGGTAGCAGAGGAAGTCACTCATGTTGAAACCTGGAGTGATTAAAAACAAAATGAAATTCTGATGAGAAACTGTACTGACTGCCTCTGTACAGGTGGGTCACTGTAAAAGTAGTTTCTGCAACAAGCATAAGTGAGGAAGGACTTAGGTAGAGAGAGCTTGCTGTATTATTCAATCACAAGGTAAGGTTAGTCTGGAAATACAGATGCAACAAATAGAACTCAAGGGTGCTGCAGGGAATTTCCAATACAGAAATAAAGTAATAACTGATGAGATACTTGTAAGTCTTCACCTGAAGCAGCATGTGCAGGAAAGATTAACTGAGTCTGCAAGAGGAGGTGAGAAGGGCATCCAGTGTGTGTAGCTGAGACTAAAAGATTTGGGCTTGCTCAGCATGGCAAAACAAAGCTGTGAGAGGGAAAGGATTGCTGTCTACAACAAAAGTGAGGGTGATGAGACAAAACTATGTAAACTAAAGAAGAAGAGTGGAGAACAGGAAAACGAGCAGAAACTGAGCACAGATGAAGATAAGCAAGAAATACTAAAATAAAATAATTATAAAATAAATAATATATATGTATATTTTAAAAGACCGTCAACATAGCTGGGGAATGAGGGTGGGGACAAAGACAAAACAAAACAAAAACCCCAGCACAATCAAGCAAAAAACTAACTCTACAAAAACCCTAAGTGCTTCTATGGTCTCCTTTGCTGGTGAAACTTCAAGGACAGTTGTTTCAAGCTGGGTTCAGTTCCAGCTTCTCCCAGCATTTGTCAAGGAGGTCTATCCCCATGTAGGCAGATATTTAACCTGCCATGAGATGTCCCCTGCTGGAGCACTCTGGGGAGTCACTCCTTGCATTGCTGGAGTGTGAAAGCTCTCCAATTCCACTGACTGAATGTGCAGAGCAGCATCTTTCTCTTTGTTCACTCTAGGTACTCTGAGTATTACAAAAGCCCAATGGAGCAGATGCGTGAGCGTTGTGAAAACTACCCTCCCTGTGACTATCTGTCTGACCAAATAGGATTTCCCATGGCCTACAACCGTTTCTTTGGGAGATACTAAGGCTGGGATGATTATTTTGATCTTCTGGCCATTCTGAAACCCCCAGCAGAAAGAATCTTGTGGATAGAAAGAAGGGAATAAGGACATCTACATTGAGACCTTCTTCCATTGTCTCCCTCGCCAGCTGAAACACAAAGGCAATGACTATTCCACTTGTCTGGATTGCATCAGCTTTCTTGCTTTCATCAAAAATGTTTATTTTCTGTTATCTTCTGTGGTCTTTTCAGTGCCACCAGGAATGGTTGAGAATGATCCTCTGTATTACTTGCTTCCTTTGTAAATACTATTACATAGCCAGAAATTACATCCCAGTATACTCTTCTTACTATTCTATCACAAAATTTGCCTGTATAACATCAATATTTAAATCCCCAGAAGTGTGTTTGAAGACCTTTTAGATGAGCCCTTCCATTTGTGTGCTACATTCAGTGACTGTAAAAAATGAATTGGAAATCTCTTATTGTTTTTGTTACAATTGATTTCTGGTGAAACCGAATATACTGAAGCAGAACAAAAAAATCTGTCTCTCTTTGATGCTTTAGCTTTTGTGCTTGAAATTAAACATGTCAAAATGTCTCCCCAGAAGCAAACAAAATAAAGCAGTGAACTTTATGAAATAAAAATAACGCCGTTCAATGGTGGATTGAAGTTGGGACAGCATTTTGTTCATTCAAGGCGACTTGCCTCTCTCTTTATATATATATACATACATATCTTCTTCCCTCTTCACTACTTCATTCGGTCTCCCTGTATGAATGTTATGCATCAGCAACTTTCAGCAGTCTGCCTTGACACAGTCTGTCAAAATGTATTCCCTGAGAGGTAGATGGCAAGTCCCATCTCCAACAGTATACACTGTTGAGCCTCAAGAAACTGAGAAACACCAAATCTCTTTGTTTTCATGTAAGCTGGCATAGCCATTCCTAGATGCTGACTGCAATAAATATTCTTCTTATATAAAATATACTTCTTATATATAATAGTTGTTGTGCTGCTTTTCTCTGTTCCTCTGTACAAACCTGTTTCTGCTGTTAAGGAGATGTCTGGAAGGTAGAGTGGGATCCAGACTGATGAGATTTTCTTCCCCCCTCCTCTGCTCCATTGCAAATCAGAAATCGTAGAATCATAGAATCACAGAATCATTTGAATTGGAAGGGACCCTTAAAGGCCATCTGGTCCAACTTCCCTGCAACGAACATGGACACCCACAGCTCAATCAGGGTGCTCAGAGCTCCTCCAGCCTGACCTTGGGTATCTCCAGGGACAGGCATCCACCACCTCTCTGGGCCACCTGTGCCAGTGCTTCACTAAATGACTACACCAAGATTCAGGTAATGACGCCTATACACCATTAGAGTGGTAGAGAGCATAGCCAGATTTTTAATGATTTGCTGCCTACTGAATTCAGTATTTCTCTGGAAGACCCTACACTTAAAGTAAGGACATGGGATAAGTCTACACAAATGGCTGCTGTGTGTGCAGCCCTCCTTTGGCAAGCTGTTATGGCTTGCTCTGGGTATACTGACCTTGGCCAGGGAGAAAACGTTAATAAGTACCTCTGCTTGTCTTGGTCAAATATCTGAGAGTGGTTCCTCTATTGGCATAAAGTGATGCTCACAGAAAAACTCACCTTTGAAGGCCATCTAGTAAAATGAACAACGTTCTCATTGAAAGCAGTGAAAATGTTGCCAGGAAAATACCAAAGAAATTAGTGAGCTCTCAGTATCTGCTACATGAATGTGAGGGTTTGTTGTTGTTGCATGGTTTTTTTTTTTTTTTTTGGTAAAAAGAAAATCAATTTTTCTGTCAATATTTACATATTTCTGTTAGTTTTATATTTGTCTCCTCCTTTTGATAAATATTTTTTTCTGGGAAGGTGAATATTAAGGCCTTGATCATGCAATCTGCACTGTGTCACCGGACCTTTATATGGCCTTTGGAGAGCTGACTGCACAAATCAGATCACAAATGCAATGCTGGATTAGAGCAGCTCGATTTTATCCTGCTCAGGGGACACTTCAATACCATTACTCATCCTCTGCTGCCATCGTATGGCCATTGCATTTATCGCCATGGCTGTGCGTGCTCACCTCAAAACCCCTCTGACCAATTTGTTACAAACAGGCAATGAGAAGTGGGCTTCGATTATCTGTGTCACAGTCAGAATGAAACTCTGGTAATCTTTGCTCTTTTTTTTTTTTGTACAGAAGTATTGCTGGAGGTCATGGGTCTTTGCACGTGAGTAACTCATTGCCCTATAATTGGAAGGGTGACTGCAAAGTAGCTAGCAGGGAGAGATTGTTCTCGATGTAGAATCTGCATTTACGCACTCATTCTGAGTGTAACCATGTTATCAGGTCAACACGGTGCCACTCTGCAGTGGTGTAAGTGGAGGATTGACAGCACTCTATTAGGAACTGGGAGAAGCTAAAGAGGAGAGAGACATTTATGTTATCTCTGCCTCCAGATGGGATCCCAGCCTCCTGTGCATTTCTGTGTAGACTTTATCAGAGCTCTGCACGTGATGAAAATGACTTCTTAAACTCTCAACCATGGAGCACTCTCCACCTCAACTTCACATATACTCCTCAGGAGAGAACTGTCTGAGACCTCTCCAAGTCAGTTTCCCTTCTCTTTGCAAGAACAAGAGTGCAAGATACCTTGGAATTAAGACAATTATCAAGGCAAAGGACAGCTGCACTGGCTGAAGCTGGAATGAAGAAACAACTCACAAAGTCTCAGTGCATCCAGATCCTTGTTTGTGGATTATGGGCACACTTCTACCAGTAAGCTGACTGTTGGGCTTGATCGGTGACATCTGAATTGCTTTAAAAATCCACTGGGTGATCTTTGGTTGAAGAACTGTCACCAAAATTGGAGAGTAAAATACAAACTCCAGAACTCAAGAAAAAAGAGAAAGAAACAAATGCAGGGGTTCTCTGCTTGAGCTCAGTGTTTTTTACAATGTCTTGGGAGAACTCCAGGATGTCAGTGCTTCTGCTGGCCAGCATTCTGTTGCTGATCTTGCAAAGATTGGTAAGAGGGGTAAACACCATGTTTTATTTGAAATGATGAAGTCATTTATCCTACTGAAATAAAACTTTTTTTTTCTTTTAAATAAATTTAAAATATAATCTTTTAGGAGCTTTGGATTAATTCTCATAGAATTGTTCTTCTCCTTTTCTAGCTTGTCTCAGTTGAGATTCTGCCAACAGCAGTGTGCTGTTGAATGGGGCAGTGATCACATTGCTCTACTTACTCCTTGTGAATTTTAGCTTCCCCTCAAAGAAATTACAGTATCATTGAGAAATAATTGGAATTCTATGGTTTGTGGACCAGACTAACTTCAGAGTCTAAGAAGGGTATTGGATAATTAGTGTGTCTTTTCACAAACAAAATATATTAGAGATTATTTTCTTCTTATAGCAAGGGGTTATGTAAAACCTTACTCATGTTTTTAATGTTTATTTACATGACAAGTCCATCTGGCCTTACTGGGACAAAGTGGATAAATAAAAGTTTTGGCACAGTGCTGCTGTGTTCTCCTTACTGAACATCCTGCTCTGGAGCCAGAATATGTCCATGGGGTATGATAAGACAGAAGGAAGAAATTCACCTGTGAGATGTGTTCAGGCTGCACTGCCCCTGACATAATGTTTTGCTTATTCTTTCTTTCTTCAAAATCACTTACAAATCATGAGCAGAATATTGAACTTCATGCACTATAGGTCTGTCCTATGGGCCCTATCCCCTTGCCTTTTGAAGTGAAAACTGTCCATAAGTCTTCAATGCCATAGATCTCCATAAAATAAGAACTCTAGCATTCTGATTGTTATTTGCTGAGATGGAACTTGGACCCAAGGTTGCTCAGGAAGGGCTTGCCAAAGATGCCTGCTTTCTGTGCCTTTTCTGCCAATAATGAAAAACTGAAGGGAGAAGGTAGGGGAAATCCTGGCTTGCATTTACAGAGATACACACACAAAAAAAATCACACCTCTGATGTTAACCATAACTTGCTTTTGCATTGCAGGCAGTGTCCCACCTTATGATGGATATGGCTCTACATTCCTTTGATGACCAGTACCTGGGTTGCAGAGAGCAGATGATGGAAGAACTGGAGCAGGGAGACTATTTCCAGAAGGAAATAGCTGCTAGTAAGAACTATTTGAGCCTATGGAAGAAGGCTCAGGAAGCTTTGTTGAAGAGCCCTGTAGGTCTCCTGAGAGAGATGCATGACAGTCATGCCACCGTCCTCATGGCTTACACCATGAATTCTTCCCTGCACTCTCAGCTGAACTGGGCCACATCCACAGCAGGAAGGTCTCCAGAGCAATACAGACACAACTTCAGCTTCAAATATTTTCACTTTTACCTAACGACAGCTATCCAGATAATGAAGCAATGGCAGAGCAGCAAGGACAATGTGGGGAAACGTCACTGCTACCGGGTGCACAGAGGTGTAAAGGACTTACATATTGAGGCTGTGGTTGGCAGCATGGTGCGATTTGGCCGTTTCACCTCCACCTCTCGCCTCTGGAATGAAGCCCAGAAATTTGGGAATGAAACTTTGTTTACAGTGACAACCTGCCTGGGAGCAGCTATGCAAGGCTTTTCTTACTACACATCTGAGAAGGAAGTCCTCATTCCCCCTTATGAGATATTCCTTGTCAAAAACTTCTTTCGGACACAGCATGGTAACCGGCTCCACCTGCATTCTGTGGGGAACTACAGCAAGTACCGCTGCCAGCTCTTGGAAGGTATTGTATATACCCCTTTTAGCAGGTGGGATGCAGGCCAGCCTAGTCTCCAGTAGCTCCACCAGCCCACACCAGATGTCAAGAGAGGGACACCTGCTGCAGAGCAGGCCTCAGGGTTCTTTGCAGCTTCCACTTATCTTATCTGCTATTGCAAGGATGCTGCAGGACACATGCATTGTGTTCCCAGCCTCCCTTATTGCAAGGGCAGATGAGATTTGCTGGCAACTTGAATTCAGACACACGTCAGGCCTCAGGACTACACAGGACTTTAGCGTAGTACTACTCTGGCAAGCTCAAATAAATGTAAACAAAACTACCCTGCTTCATTCCTGTTCTCCTTCCTGTGGCAGAAGGACAGGAGAGGTATTGAATGGCAAAACACATGGTATCATTTTCCTGGCTAAAGAGATAACTCTTCTGTTGGAAGACCTCAATGGGTTTGTTCCACAGCCCTGTCCTAAGAGTGCACCACTAATATGGGATCCTTCTCGGAATGAGAATTTTTGCCCAGCTCTAAGCCAGAATAGTAGGTAGACTTGAGGAAATGAGTCTCTGGGGCAAAGTGTGCATTAGAAAGGGCAGGAAGTCCTAGACAGTCAAAGGAGATTTAAATGACTGCTCTCTCAACATTCTTTCAGCTTCAAGAATCAAGAACCATGGTTCTACTGCCTCTGCCTCCGTCATTCTTCCTAGTGTAATTGGCATTTTCTTGTGCTTGGCCAGGCAATGACTGATTCTCTGGCTACATCCAGATATATACACTTGAAAAACAGACAAGACAAAAGAGCTGGGTGAACTGTTTGGCTTTCTGAGCAGCTCCATGAAAGCTTGGTGCTGCCATTCCATTGGAAATCTAATGTCAAGAAATGCAGAACTTTAGGCACCTGAGAAATGCTAGCACTAGAAATGAGAGCGCTTAGGGAATGTGAGTGTCTTTGTTTTTTGGGAACACTGAAACGAGTTGCCTGACACTCAGTATTTCTGACATCAGATATAGATACATGCAATGGCAGAGATCATTATGTAATTATTTAAATGTAGTTGCATGTTCTATCCAACTGAGCAGCTGCTGCTACAGAAATCCTGAAACATATTTGCCTGCACAGTTTGAACAGATTTAATGCTGAACTATTTTACGATTGGCTTGTTCTGTATGTATATTTCACACCACAGTTTTGTTTCTTTTGCTTTACCATTCATTTCAAATAATTGATCGACAGAACTTTATTATTATTCCTAAATGCTCAGAGACACTAAGTACAGATTTCAAAAAGGACTGGGAAGATTAGAAGCAGCTGTCACAGGTACGTCTTGAATGTGTGTGTTCAAGCTTGCTCAAACTCCTTCCTATGTGAGAATTAAAGGAATCAAGGTGGACTTCTAACATGTTGGCATGTTTATGTCTCTTGCAACTTTTCTGTTATTGCTGGAATGCAGTCTTCAATCATTTTAACAAAGATTTGGAATGCTTCACACGGTGGCCTCAGCACCCTGAAAGCCTCCTCTAAGCTGTCAGCTGCTACTTTCAGGCTTTTCTTTATGGATCTATGTCCTCGGAGGAGGGTCTGTATGAAAGCAAAAAGTGAAGAGTTGGAGGATATAGAACGAAGCTTGAGCTGTTGTGATGTTTCACCTGAGGAGGAGCTGCCTTCTGTGGTACTTGGTGTCCCATTCTGTTGCAGCATCTTAATGATATCAGCATAGTCCATGAGAAGTTCTGATACTTGGAGGGATAAAGCAGGTGAACTCAGTAACTGCTCCATAGCAGACTCGACTGTGCCAGGGAAATTATCTTGTTTTAACAACACTGCAACTAGTGCGCCCAAGATACTTCCTATAATCCCCTTATAATTCTCATAGATATCTTTTACTGCAGCCATTTTTTCCTGTAGAGAGATGATGGGACCGGTAATTTTAGCATACAACTTTTGCTTCATGCTTTCCTGTACATCTGTGTCTTTTGTTTCCATTGTGGCTTGCATCTCTTTTAAAGCACTGATCAGGAGCTGCAGGTTCTCTTTAATGCTGAAGTTTTCTTTTACTGTCATGGTGGGGAAATTGGTGCCAAGATGGTGATTAAGGATCCGGAATATTGTATTGGTTGCAGAGACATAAACGTACATTAATTCATACAGATTGTGGCAGGCCTTCAGCAGCCTTTCTTTGTCACTGCTTAAACCGAGGCGGGCTAACATTTCTGAAGGAGGTATCTGGCTCTGAAAAGCAAACAGAGGAAATCCAGATGACACAGAGGGAGAAACACATCTATTTTCATCTAGAATGTCACATTTCTGAAACGAATATTACAAATTATCAAACCACCTTACCCTCCCCACAAGACCCCAGTGTTAGAAAAAAACACAGAAAAAGCTCTCAGTCAGCCTTTGCAGTGGTCTTACCAAACTGGCCAGCAAAATATGGTGCCAGAAGCTGCAGGTACAATTATTCTTATGGATGCAGGAGTTATGAATCTGACCTTCAGCATGTCATCTGAAAAGCAATAGTAGCAGATGAATTATTTTCACCTTTGATATTTACTCGTAAAGTTGTCAAAGTCCTCTCAAACAATCTACATTACATTATCCTTAGAACTATAATCCTTTAGTTTGTATATAGTAGTGGGTGTGCACAAAATTAAACATATTACAGGGGTTTTCACATGTCCTACATGTTGGGCTTTTTTTGTTGTTCTGAGAACAATAAGTTATACCATCCCCTTTCAGCAGTGGCTGTAGATACTTCTGCCATAGGCAGACGGATTCATGCTGTCCCTATTCTCTTCAGGAACAAAAGGCCTTTGGAGGACCTAACAATTGTGAACTAGCGTGAAATAAATTGTAATGTGTTAAAATTAAAAGGAAGGGGAAATGAGGAAGAAAATGAGGAGAACTCGGGTAAACATCACACAATAAAATTAATGTCAAGCAGGCAGGCAGCAGGACCCAGCTGAAGCCCAGGCTCTGGATCCCTGACTCATCACATGCTGCTGGAAACCACCAGAGGAACACAGTGGAAACAGGATGAGATCACTGTCCTGTACACATTCAGCTGTTTGAAAGAGCACTTGGGCACAATCAGGTAGGCAGTCTGAATGTTTAACTCGAAAAGCCTTTGGGAAAAAAACATGCCTGGAGCTGGAGAAATAGACAGAAATATGGAAATGTATGTGGTCTGCCTAACTCTAAAAAGTGAATGTTAATAAAGTGTCAGTGTGAAGAATAAGAGATAATCTATGTTTAAGGGACATAAAATCAAAAGAAATTATTGGAAGCTGAAAGAATTGTGCATAAAGAATAGATGCTATCAGTATTCTCCATATCTTTCTAGTAGGTAGAATGTTCATTGAAATGCTCTTTCTCTTGGAACAATTTGTCTTCTCAGTTTGCATAAATAGGGATTAACAAATGATCTTTCAATTTAGCATCACTGAAGTTGAAAGGATTAATATCACACTGAGCCAGAGTACAAGCCAACAACATCCCAAGAAGCATAAGGAATCATACCTTGAGCTGGCAGGACTTTATGTTTCCTGAAAGTCAAAACCTTTTACTGTATGTAACCTTTGCTTCTTCTAGCCTTAAGAAAGATAAGTTAAAGAGTTTAGTCCCTTGACAGAGCTACAAGGTAAGTGCCTGAAACAACAGTGTACTGTGCAAAATACTGTGGGAAAAAATCATGAGAGAGCTGGCTTGTAATTCAACACTAACGCTAAAAGTTGGCTAGAGGAGTGTTGAGATCATTCTGCTTTTCCACAGCGATCTTGTTGGGGAAGATGTATTTAGTGAAATACAGCTGGGTTTGCAGTTAACATAATGCAGGAAGTACAAAGGACAAAAATGGCACAAAAGTATCTATCAACAAGAAAAATCTAGCTAGTCTCCTACACTTGATTATTTGTAGCTATAACTGCGGTATGTGGGCACCGAGAGCAAGAAGAGATTTGTCTTGGAAATGCCTAACAGTGGCTCAGATTTGCAATAAAAGGGTTGAGAAAGCAAAAGTGTCACCAAAGAAACTGGTCATCCTACTCATTCATTGCTTGGCTCCATTGCAATGTAAGATGCACGTGCTGAAATCAAAATCATTTTTACTTTGCAGCTGGTGATGGGTTAAAAGAAAGATGTACAGAGAGAGAGTGTGGCTGCATGAGCGGAGCAGACCCTGCAGGCTGCTGCCTGCTGCTCCGAGGCAGTCTGTCATCCCAGGCGTCCTGCAGGAGTTGACATGGCACAATGAATGTCAGGGGGCTGCCTGTAGCTGCTTGACATTTGGCAGTGAAAAATCAATGGGGACTTCATGGCATTAGGAGGGGATGTGATTAGGAATACTGAAGAAAGAAACAGTGAAGGAAGAGGGGCTACGTATCAGGAAAGAAAGCACCGTGGGAGCTGTGTGTGAGATGGGCTTGTTATAGATAATTTTGCTATTCTCTATGAATTCTGAAATGTGATTTAGTATGCATATAAAGTTCCTATATTTCTCTTGAATGGGATAACGAATAAACTACAGTGGCTTAAAACACCCTCACACTGATACAGACTGCACAGTCATTATAGTCATTTAAAAATTGGATGCCACTAATTGAAAAAAAGTAGGCTGACAGAAAAGTATGTCTAGAACAGGCCTTTCATTTCCACAGCTTATTTTAGATTTTGCTGACTAGATGAGCTTTTCCTATTTTTTAGTGAACTAGTTCAGCTTCCTCCATCTGCAGTTTCCTAAGTGAGAGAAGACTCACATTCATCTCACATTCATTTTACCGATCTACTAATCGCATATTTGTTAGCTGGTTTTGTTGCTGTGAGCATGTCCAATGTCTCATAAGGTCCTTTTTGAATAATTTGGCTAAAGATACATAACAGTGTTTAAGATTTATGGATGTACAAGCTGTGTCTTCGTATTTGATTTGCCAAGTATAGAAAGAACTAGTGAGGCAGAGACAAAGCAGTCTACATTTCACTGCTTATTAAGGGCTGGGATTACGGGTGTTAAACAGAGTGAGAACCTTCTTTTCTCTCTTGAAGTAGTTTATTCCTGAAGAATGGCACTGAGTGACCTCCTTTACCCAGAAAACCCCAGGAGACGGCAAGAACTGATCCATCTGCACCGGGAATTGCTTGACTGCATGTCCATGAATTTCCATGCAACAAATGAGCTGGCTGGAGTTCTGAATGCACACCTGGGGTGTACTATCACCCACATCAAGATGAGAGAGAGCAGCACTGTCAAAGAGAACTGTGATATTATCATCCGAGCAATGCGTGAGATTCAGTGTCAGGTACAGAAGATTGATGGTGACATGAAGGAGAAGCTGGAGCCTGTGCTGTACCAGAAGCTGTATGACATCAAAGAGCCTGAGCTGGAGAAAATTGCAATAGCCCATAAAGTTTTTTCCATCATACTTGGAGAAGTGACTTCAACTGCTGGGATGGTAGCTATCAAACTGCTTAGCTCCAACCTTATCACTATCACTATCTGCAAACTCGTCAGCCTCCTTGCGCAGATCGGGGCATCTGTTCTTGGGGGAATCAGCATTACTATCCTTGGGCTCGGCATGGAGATGATCCTCCATGCCATTCTGGGAGCCGTGGAGAGGAATCAGCTGCTGGCAGCTGTGAGAAGCTACGAGGAGCACCTGGCTGAGTTTAAAGAAGCCTCAGAAAAATACCAGAGTGCCATACGTGAAGTGACTTCTTTGGTCAGACATCAAGTTCAGTGAATGGAAAGGCAATGATATAAATACATGGCACCTTTTCTTCAGCTGTTTTCCAGAATGCACTGTAGATGAAATGCTATTAGTACTGGTGACAGTAACATGCACTGCTGGAGCAGAAGTAGTGAGAAAGTACAATTTTTCTCTTCCAGACTTTCTCCATCAAAATAACATTATAACGGGAGAAAATGATTTCAGCTAAATAACCCATATAATCACCTGGAGAATTCACCAGGGTGGCTGTCGTTGTTAAACTCTTAGTGTGGATTTGTGCTAAATCTGACAGACTGAATTCCCCATCCACAGAAGCGCTTACAAGGACTAGCTGAAGCACATGTAACTCCTATTTCCTGTGCCATTCCTGCCTGAGGAGCCAGCCAGAGATCTTTATATAAATTCTAATTCCAGCGGATTAACAGATAGGAAAATCACAGGCTTACAGGCCCAGCAGTTGAGAGAACCCAGCTGTAGTGCTCCTGGTGTATCTAGCTGTGAGCAACATCTTGTTATCAGTATTGTCCTGCTCCTGCCCACTCACAGGTAGATATTTCTGTGCACATTTGCTGCTTTGTTGATCAAATGGCATTATATGCTTATACAAGGATTTGTAAGATTACAGCCCTATTAATGTGCTAAATTTACTTACAAGTGCTTCACGAGTCACCAGTGTGGGACTGCCAAGAATACTCTGATTCTATACTTCACAACTTGCCACCAAATGACCTTATTTTGCAGACTTTCAGAACAAAGCTAGAAGCAAGAGCATGATTTGTTGTCAAGCTCTGATTTGCTGTGGTTTGCTTTTTTCTTTGAAAAAAATATATTTGGAATTTAGGAATTAATAAAAATATATCTAAATATTCTCAGAGCTCTCTTTCCTGCACTTTTTTTTTTAATTGTCATAAGAAATCAGTCTCAAACCAAATCAAGAAAAAAAAATGTTAAAATCCATCCTTATGGATCCAGCTTATAAATTCTTCATACATGCTTGTTAATATTCAGCATCAAATGTTGGTTAGATAGTGCCTGCAAAAATGAAGAGATGGGTGAGATTACATCAAGGAAGCTGTCTGCTGTTGTCTTCCATTCTGTTTTGGTGTCGTGTATATATATATATATATATACACACACAATTTTTTTCCCTTTCCTACTATTCCCATTTTAATTTTCTTTTCTTTTTTTTTCCTCCTTTGTTTTCACCAAAGTGGAAGCCACTAGATGGCAATGCAGCTGCTGGCTCTCAAGCAGCTCTGAGCCATCAGTGACAAAGTTCAGATGCCAGAAAGGCCATTGCTGAACTGATAAACTGGGACCAGCACAAGCTACAGGCTGGGCAGTGTGAGCCAGAGGAGGCAAAAAACACTGCCTTACCTAGACATAACCTTTTGTGTTGACATGGTGACCCAAAGCATCTTGTTTAATGTGTGACGTAGCCTCACTCCTGACCTGTACAGCAGTCAGTGTAGGGGCAGCTGTTCAGAGGCAAGAGGCTGTACAAACTGTCCAGCTGCAGAAGCAGTGCCATTTTGAGTGTTGCAGAGGCAGGAATTCCTCATTCCTGCTGCTTTCTGTGTGCAAATCTACCTCCTAATTTAGGGAGATAAAGCATGAGCTCGCTGCGTTTCTTTGTGAGATAGTCAGTCACTGCTGTAGGAGAAAAGTGAAGTCAAACAGAAGCAAATCTGTTGTACTTTTCAGGGAGCTTACCCACATTTTCTTGAAAGCAAATTCTAATCAGTGCCAGTGGAAGCAGGGCACACAATGAAGAATCTAAAAATACAGTTTCTATTTACCTTTTGATTGATTCTTGATCCTGCTGGGCTTAGTGGAAGGATGTCTTCCTTGCAAAAGCAGGCACGTGAGATGTCCCCATGTCCATAAGATGCTGAAGATGACAGAGCCCAGCAGACCGGAGCCCACAGCTGATGGGGCAGAAGGCCGTGAGCCCACGGAAGCCTGGCCAGAACCCCAGGGAGCTGACCTCACAGTGGGGCATAGCACCTCCCAGTCCCACAAGGCAGTTCTGAGGTTAAAAAAAAAAACACCTTCTTTTCCCCAACTCCAGCAAAAAGAAAATCTGTGGGGCTTGCTGTTATCACTGACAGTTGCGTATTATATTTTTCTACTAGTCAGCAGACATTCCTGGGAGAAAGCAGTTGTGGTCGCCATGGTAACACTTTTGCCCCCGAGCCCAATATTGCCACAGTGAGAGACCCAGCCTCTGTGAGGAGCGGACAATCTGCAGAGGCTCAGCAATCTCTCCCTCCAGTGATACAGCACATGTCAAGGATGCGTATGGTGGAGGTGTTCCCATCACACCCCTCGTGTGTTCCCTCCCTGCTCTGTATGAGGACACAGAATTAAGAATTAAATCTCTATAACGCACGTGTTCTGAATAAGCACAACCCCAATGAAGAAGGCAGCCAAATTGAGTCACTGCTAAGCAATCAGCAGCCTCATTCGGCTGCTGAAGGTGTCCGTAAATATAATCTCTACCCTGCTTCTTTCTATCACAAAGCAAAGACAGGGCCAGGATTTAAATTACATCCATTTATTTCTCACAGTATCTATTAAACAGTGAAAAAGTCTCACAATTCAGATTTTTCAGGGCTTTATTTCCCAACCCCCCCAGACCGCCGCTGTCCCGGCAGCCTCCGCGCGTGCCAGAGGGGCAGCGAGATCATAGAGTTGGCGCTAGCGCGCTTCTATTTCAGCAGCGCGGTTCTGAGAGGCGCTGTGCGGCACTCGTGCTTTACGGCGGTCGTGCTTTACCGCGGCGCGCCACTCCGTCCCGGTTCAAGATGGCGGCGCAGCAGCGGCGGGCAGTGCGGTGGTGGTAGAGGCCGCGGCGGCGGGAGGGAGCTGAGCCGCCCTGCCTTGCCTTGCCTTGCCCCGCCGGGCTGAGTGGTGAGAGGCAAGGGATGGAGCTGGGCTGGGGGAAGGGAAAGGAAGCGGGGGGAGGAAGGCGGTTGGCGCTGCCGCCTTCTTCCTTTCCCCCAACATCCCTCGAGGGAGGAAGGGAGGCCTTCGTGTGCTTCATGGGAGACTTTCTGCCTCGTTTCCCAGTGCTCACAAAGCATACATTGGGTTGGTTGATTTTTTCCTTCCTCCTTCAGCAGTTATCTTGTGCGGACCATCCTTTTTACCCTAAAAGGATTTGGGATCAATGTTTGAGAACGTTATTCTCTTTGAGAAAGGTAATGCCTCTGATTGTAGTTCAGCCATTACTGCAGTTGACTGTAAGTTAAAGAAGCGCCCAAAGGCAGGAGAGAACTCTTTATTAGAATAATCTTTCCTTTCTCGTCATTGTGAGTCAGCTTGAAACAGATTGAGATGACATAAGGGCAGTGATCTGTGAGGAGAAAAAGAATGTGTACAGAGCGCTGTTTGATGGATGTGGTGGTTGATGGTTGGTAGGGGAGAAGTCAAGGGCAGCCTAGAAGTCTGGAGAAAGAAGGATATTTATGGGAAACATTTGAAATAGAGATGTCTTATGCAATTAAGTGGAAAGCTAGATAGGCTCCGACATGCTTATGTTATGGAGGGATACAATAAAATTAAAATAACGTTTTATTTTTCTAAAAGCAAGAAGCTTCCAGGTTTAAGTCTTGAGGTAAAGAACAAGCTGACTTGTTAAACTATGCACTTAAAGTAGTTGTAAGTAAGTAGTTAATAAGTGGTACTTAGTTAAAATAGGATGATTTTGGTGTGAGTGTCTGAACTTGTATAGGATTTGAGGATCTCAAAATACTTGAGGTTTTCTTTTGTTTGATTGTTTGTCAACCCACTAATACAAAGAGGATGAATAAGCACACGTATCCTGCTTATGCATTGGACCTGAAACTGTGGTTATCTTTTCCAGATATTTTTCAGTTTTATTTTGAAGCAGAAGAAAATAAGTCAAAATGGGGCGGAGATCTACATCATCCACCAAGAGTGGGAAATTCATGAATCCCACAGATCAAGCTCGTAAGTACCCATAAAAGCTAAGCAAAAGGAAGTGGGGAGTCCAGGCAAGCAGATAAAAAGCTTCCTCTGAGGATAAGATCATCACTTCTGTCTTGGAACTGAGTTTTCCAAACCCAGAAAGTACTGTCTCCATTTTGGCTGGTGTAAAAACTTGCCAAGAAGGCTTCTAGCTTGCATGCTATTGCTGCTCTGCACTATTTTTCCCTTAATTTGTACTGTAATTATCAGTGTTCTGAAGTTTCTGTACTTAACTGTTGGCTGAGCTACTTCTTGAGGTTGTAGGTAATCTATCTGAGGCTAGAATTTGTGGAACGTGTCACATTTTGCAAAGGCTGGGGTTACAGGAGGGAGTTGTCTAACCTTGTTTTCCTTTTTATAACATACTGCATTTTCAGTGCTACATAGAAACAGAAAACCCAGACTTCTGCTGTGAGCATGCTTTGTTTCAGATGTGTACTCAAAACCTGCATATTTTTAAGGTTTCTTGTTGGTACCACATATATATATCTTATGATTGCATGCATCGCTATGCCTTTTTCTGTCTATTATTCTTTCCTGTATAAAAACATTGCTGCTTCTAGAGGCCTGAAGACTGCTATGTTGCATTTTCTTTCTATATAACACATACGAAATAGAAATCTATTTCTTACTTTTTACCCTAAAAGGATTTGGGATCAATGTTTAAGAACGTTATTCTCTTTGAGAAAGGCAGTGCATCTGATTGTAGTTCAGCCATTACTGCAGTTGACTGTAAGTTAAAGTAAGTTCACTGAATCAATGGGAAGATGAGCTTAAAAATTTCCTTTTACTTAATGAAAGATGCAAAATGAATGAACTGTAGAGAAATAGCGCTTGTCCTCCCAGGAAAGGCTGTCTGTGGGCTTGAGCCAGTCTTTCAAGTTGTTTTTTTTTCTCTTTCTTTTTCTTCTCTCTCTCTAGGAAAGGAAGCTCGGAAGAGGGAGCTAAAAAAGGTACATAAAGAGATCTGGAACATTTACTTGGCATTCCCTGTTCTATGCGTTATGTTTGTGATTATAACGGGCCGTGAACGGTGAATAGACTGCAGTGTTTCAGTTGATTTGGTAATATTTAATTAGGAATAGACTGTCCAAACAATTAAGAAAACACAGGCAGAAATCTGGATTTGAGTTAAAACAAAACAAAAAAAACCTTTATGTATTTGTTGGCATGATTCATTGTATTGCTTTTGTCAGTTGGTATTTTACTGACTGTATGCGTCTTCATTGGGATGTATGAATTGTGGAAACATCTGTAAATAGTGAGATAGTGAAATTACAGCTCCTAGAAGTTTTAAATATCTCTGCTGCTGATTTGTGCTGTGGTTAATATTTGCAAGGCATTTTGAGATGCCTTTTCTTTTTCTGTAGGCTGGGAGTGTTGAAAGAGGATTATTTGGTACCAGATTTTCTTTCTCCTGTGTCACTTTTCTGATCTCCTTGATTTCTGATCTTCTTAGAACAAAAAGCAGCGAATGATGGTACGAGCAGCTGTACTGAAGATGAAAGACCCAAAGCAGATCATCCGGGACATGGAAAAATTGGATGAGATGGGTGAGTAGGGGAGGTACTGCGTGTTGAAGATAGCAGTCAAACACTGAGCAATGAGTATATAAGTGACTTACAATTGGTCTTAATGTTGAAAACTTCCTGAAAATAGGAACTGAAGGTGGTTTGAAGTTGCTTCATTAATCGTGGTTGTAGAGTAGAGTAACGTATGAATTTTTTGCTTGCTTTTGCTATCTCTGATTAGAGTTTAACCCAGTGCAGCAGCCACAGCTTAATGAAAAAGTGCTAAAGGATAAACGCAAAAAGCTCCGTGAGACCTTTGAGCGTATCTTACGGCTCTATGAGAAGGAGAATCCTGACATCTATAAAGAACTGCGCAAGTTGGAAGTGGAGTATGAGCAGAAGAGAGCACAACTCAGCCAGTATTTTGATGCCGTCAAGGTAATGCTTTTAATATCGAGGCTTGTAACTGTGTACTCTTCATTTCCTCTTTAGCTGCAACAGTTTAAAAAGAAGGGGTCTTTATAAGAGACCAGTACATATTTAGTTGATGTTAAGCACATGTACTAGGTTGCTTAGTAACTCCAGTTAGAGATTTCAGTGAAGACAGTGTGGAGGATGACAAGTTTGTATTTTTCTCACTCATATTGATTTAGTGGAACAATAGATTAGAGGGAAAAGGAAAATTGATGTTGCAGATCAACATCAGAATCTGTTTTCTGAATTAAGGAGAGAGAGAGAGAGAGAGAACATGTGAGTGTGCAGTTGGTATTTCTGTTAAATCTGGATCTGGAAATAGTTATTTGGCATTCATTTGAGGACCTTTCTGTGAAATTCTTCCCAACTGTACAGAAGAATATAATGTTGCACAAGTGCAAGTATTTAAAACTTTCTGGAACATGCAGAGCCTGTGATTTAAGCCTTTTGGATGCTCAGGACGTGTAGGCATACTTGCCTACAGTTTTTTTTGTTTCGGGGATAGAAGGTCTAAATGGTGATGAAGATATGGCTGCATTTGACTGGAAGACTAAAGCTTTTCACGTATGCGCTGCATGTGTGATTTGTTTTGTACTGAAAGCATTTACTGCAGCATTGGCTGCTGTAAGGCAGCATACCCTCATAACAGACCTTTGGCAAGTGATGGCAGGTCCCATGTGTCGAGTGTTCTTAAAGGTAATAAGACTGTGCAGTAGCTTCTTTGGAAGTAACTCAATTTTTACTTTTTTCTTTTCCTCCCCCAGAATGCTCAGCACGTTGAAGTGGAAAGTATCCCTTTACCTGACATGCCTCATGCTCCCTCCAACATCCTTATACAAGACATTCCCCTTCCTGGGGCCCAGCCACCTTCTATCCTCAAGAAGACATCAGCCTATGGGTAAGAGGGAAAGAATGCTTGGAGGGGAAAGGAAAACAGGACTGCTTTTTTTACTAGGAAAGATCTGGGGTTGGAAGCAGAGGTAATATTGAGTAGCAGAAATTGGAAATTCTGTGAGACTGAATTGGTTTGTTGGGTTTTTCTTTTTGTTTTGTTTTAAGTGAAAAACCTTAATCTTTCCCTCCCATTACAGTTTCTGTTTAAACTGATGTGGGTGGTATTTTGTACCTTCTAGCTCTTGTCTTTCTGTTTATTGGTCAAACTTAAAGCCCTGCCTCATGGTTTGAGCATAAATGCCCCTTAAACTGTCATGTAGCTTTTTTTGTCTTGCTAGTATATTCAGTTTAAGCTCTTAGTTTATTTGCGTATCTGGCTCTCAAGCTAGTACTAGTTGTTCCTATGCATATATATTTTTTTCTGAGTAGTCTGATTTCACCAACTTGTTGCATAAGCAATTTGCTTTTGTTTGTGATTTTTCTGGTCTTCATTTTCTGTCTTATTTCCAGACCACCAGTTCGATCTATTTCTATGCTTCCTCCTCCTGGGCTCGGTGTTCCACGTTTACCTCCTGGCAGGAAGCCCCCAGGACCTCCTCCAGGGCCACCCCCACCACAAGTCCTACAGATGTACGGCCGTAAAGTGGGTTTTGCTTTGGAGATGGCTCCTCGAAGGCGAGAAGATGATGTTTCTTACGGTTCTGAACAAGGCAAGGACTTTCCTATCTCTTTCTGGGTTCTTTCTTGACCTCTTCATTTTGCTGTGGATAGCACTGCAGTGAACACTGTGCACTCTAGATAAGGTGATGTCTGGGTGATATGAGTGTTTGTACTACTGGAAGAACGTTTTGAGTGATTTGAGATCCCGAGGTGATTCCGATATATTTCGTAACATCTGCAGCTTTGTTGTTGAGTGTATTTCTAAATGCTGTATCTTTTAATTACAGCTTGCAGATACTTTTTCATTACATTGCCTAAACTGAGTGTCTTCCCATGTAGTCTTAGCAAGGCTGAAATGTGTTTTACTGTATTTTTAAGGAGATAGGATGTGCATTTGCAGAGAAGTAATCTTCCCCCCCCACCTTGCAATAAAACCCAAGAAAACAAACAAAAGCCCTAACACCAAATCTGGGGATACATTTTCAAACAGTTACTGTATTTTTCCATAGAAACTTCTGTGAATGGGTAGATCAGCCTTACTGCATACTAAAAAGGACTGAAGTATTTCTAGAGGGGGAGGCTGTATGTTTCAGTTCCTTTCACTTACTGTGTCAGTTAATCAACTGATAATAGGAAATCTTACTAATATATTCCCCCTAAAATACTCCCAAAATGCCCTAAATAGGGAAGGACTGACAATACCTTCACTCTGTTGCTAGGAAGATTTTTCTTACTGTGAACTTAAAATATTCTGCCTTTCACACCGTTGTGCTTGGAGTTCATGTCTTTCTTAATGCTTTGCTTTTCACAGGGCAGCGAGGGCATGATGACGATATGTCCAGTACAAGTGAGGATGAAGGCTATCCTGAGGATATGGATCAAGACAAGCATGATGAGAGTAGTGATGATAGTGACAGTGATAGGTCAGATGCAGACAGTGAAGGCGAGGACTTCCCACATCGTGACAATGACAAGGAGAGGGAAGGTGGAGAAGAAAAGAAATCAGGTATGATGGGAATTCACAGGCTGGGCTTTTGAGTTCTCAGAAGAAAAGTACTACTAAACAGTGTTTGTTTTCCTTACTGTGGGGTAGGGGAAAAAGTAGTCAGTTCAGCCAATGAACTCTGTTCTAGCTCACTCAAATTCCACCTGAAGAATTTTATTAACAAATGGAAACTACCAAGAAGTGAAGTATCTGAATGTGCAAGATTTTTCACCTGAAGCATTGAAAGAGCAAAGGACCCCACAAAAACCTAAGCCTTACTGTAAAATATACTCACTCTTTGGTGACTTGAATAGAACTTCTGTGATGGCTGCACTATTGATGCCTTTGGATGAATTCCCTTGATTGTTTAAAAGGAGTCCAATTGACAGAAAATCTTAGGTTACCAAAACTTGAGAAGATTGGGAAGAAGATGGCTCTTAACTCTTATGTAGGGACATCATTATGTCATAATGATGTATTTTTTGTACCAAGTGGAAGACTTTCCTATATTTCATATATACATTCATTTTTATGTTCTTATATATTATATAAATACGTATTTTGTTTTTATATTTACTGATTTATCCTGTTCCCTCTGCCCAATTTTGTTGCCCGTGCTTTGATTTCCCCAGGTCATAGCGTACGGTTTGCAGACATGCCTGGGAAATCACGGAAGAAGAAAAAGAACATGAAAGAACTGACTCCGCTACAGGCCATGATGCTACGAATGGCAGGTGGGTGATACGGATACACTGAGAGGAGGCATACCATTAGATTTGCAGATGAGGTTTTCTCTGGTAAACTTAATTTGCACAGTCTCTGTTTTATAGAAGTGAATGCATTACTGCCATACTGTAAAGTCTACTAAGAATGTAAGATGTGGTTAGTTTTAATTTAGACTTATTTTTAGCCTAGTGTGCTCAACCTGTAATCTGCAAGGTTTAATACTTCCTAAAAATATCCTTTTGAAGAAAGGTATGAACCCATGGAGTCAAGGTTTTTCATTTTAAAAAGACACTCCTGTTTTGTTCTGGTTATTTTTGGGGTGGGGGGGAATGGGGGAAGGAAGCTGAGAGAAGATGGGTTTCTTGGGTGTGGTGATTATGTCTATTTTGGGGACTAAATAATCTGTAATATTTTTTTATTTAAAATTTTTTAGCTCCCCCAAACTCAAATAACTGCAGTTCAGATTTAATGATAGACGTTTCAGTTCCCACAGGAAAGCAGAGCTATCTAGTACTTTTTTTTTTTTGCATTTTGTGTGTATTAATTAATATCATCAGTTTTCTTTCCTTTGAGGTGAATTTTTCCTGTATTTTTTTTTCATTCTTGTTTAGTGTTTTATGTTGACGAAGTTATTACTTGTGGAGTGATTTTATAAATATGTCTGTTTCCAGGTCAGGAAATCCCAGAAGAAGGGAGAGAAGTGGAAGAATATTCAGAAGAAGAAGAGGAGGAGGAGGAAGACTCAGAGTCTGAAGACACATCACAACAGCAGCAACAACAGCAGCAACACAGTGAGGATGCTCTTGCAGAGACCGGGTCATCTACAGCAGCCTCAACTCAGCAGCAGCAGTCTTCACAAGCTGTTGCTTCAAGTCAGATACAGGCACCTCCTATGCCTGGGCCACCTCCACTAGGACCACCTCCAGCCCCTCCACTGAGGCCCCCAGGGCCACCCACTGGCCTTCCTCCTGGCCCTCCACCGGGTGAATATTTAGTTTGTTTTGTTTTGAAGAATGCAGGCTCTCAGTTCTACAGATGGTTTATCAGTGTCAAGGTTATGAAACTGCAGAGCATGTTAGACATTAAGTACAGAAGCCCAGTGTGGTATTTGCTGAGACCTGTGAGGTTTCTTCCATGGTCAGTCTGTGGTTTTCTTAACGTCTTCCCCCAGTTTTGTTTCTGACATCCCCTAGAAGGGGAACCTCAAACCTCAAAACAGCTATTTGCAATAGAGTGAAATTAATTTATACTTCTCAGGCCAGAAGCACAGCCTGAGGAGACTGAAATACTTTCATTTCTAGCTGTTTAAGTTCAGATAACCCTAGTTTATTGGCTGTTCTCAACTGTTGCTTCAATACATAGGGAAAAGCCTTTCTCGAAGATGGGAAAAATATTTGTATTTGAATTATAACCAAGTAGCTTTCTTGGTTCTACAACTGTTGCCTCTTCCTGAGACTTTTTAAAAGATCTGTTTAATCTGGCAGCTGGTTAGTTTGATAATATCTCTGAAGTTCCTGTTGAAAATCTTTAGTATTAGCAGGTGGGATTGTTCTTTTATCCATGAACTTAAGTTCTTCTTCTCTTATGTGTATGCTTTCAGGAGCTCCTCCTTTCCTGAGACCTCCTGGTTTACCAGGACTGCGTGGGCCTTTACCTCGACTTCTACCACCGGGTCCCCCACCTGGGCGACCCCCAGGCCCTCCCCCTGGTCCCCCACCCGGTCTGCCCCCAGGCCCTCCTCCACGTGGACCCCCTCCTCGCCTGCCACCTCCTGCCCCACCAGGTAAAGTACTCTGCTTCAGAGCCAAGTCTTTCCCTACTTTGTCTTCCCAATTCTCTATAATCTTTGCTGTGGTGACCAAGTCGGTATATCTGAGGTCTAAAGGAATATCTGATTCTCCAATTAAATAGTTCCCTACTTCCAGTTTGCCTTTGTTCTTGTATGTGCAGCTAAAGGTATGCCCGTAGGTTCTTTCTGGTTTGCTCCTTGATGCCATTTCTTTTTCTATATAATAACAAATAATTCCATACTGCTATGTGTATTTTGGTAGTAAGAGATCTGGCACTTATAATAAAAAGTTCCACTGGTTAAACTTGTGCTGCATTGTTTCTGAATAGGAGATAGTGTGTTGTGATGTTTTTGTTTTGCTGGCTAGTCATGTGCTTCTGATTTTGAAATTCCATTGGGATAAATCATCAAGGAAGCTGTTCAGATTTTAACTTTGAAAATGTAAAGGGAGCAATACACAGGCTCTTGTGGCTTTCCAAGTCTGCTGAGCAGTTTTCTTGTCCTAATTTGTTTTCCTTCCACCTTCTTGTTGGGAGCTATCAATTGGCTCAATACTTCTCCCTGTTGCCCCTTCTCTAAAGCCAGAGCCTCTGCGTTTTGCTGACGGTCTTTGGCTTTCTGAGCCTCTGCATTATTTTTGTCCAAAGATTTGAGGATTCCCAGGTAGAGTCAGCTCACCTTTTTTCTTTTTCATTACAGGTATCCCTCCTCCTCGCCCGGGCATGTTGCGGCCACCTCTGGTGCCTCCGTTAGGACCTGCCCCACCTGGGCTTTACCCACCAGCTCCTCTTCCAAACCCGGGTGTTCTGAGTGCCCCACCCAGCTTGATTCAGCGTCCCAAGGCGGATGACACCAGTGCAGCCACCATTGAGAAGAAGGCCACGGCTACTATCAGTGCCAAGCCACAGATCACTAACCCCAAGGCAGAAATCACTCGCTTTGTGCCCACTGCCTTGCGAGTGCGCAGGGAGAATAAAGGGGCTTTGGCTGCCTCCCAGAGAAAACAGGATGATGAGCCTACTCTCCCGTTAACCAAAGCTGCCCCTAAGGCTGGATCGTCTGCCCCTATCTCTGTACAGACAAAGGATGATGTGTATGAAGCCTTCATGAAGGAAATGGAAGGTCTTCTCTGACCTGTCCCAATCAGCTTTCCTGCCCTCTGAACACAGATCAGGCCACCACAGAGGAAGAGGGAAAGGTCTTTCTGCAAGCAATGAAAGGGCTCGCGTGACAGGGAATGGTTCCCTACCCATGGGTTAACTTGCCAGTGTGCTCTGAATAGAGACTGCTGCAGGTGAGGTGCAGCCAGGTACTTCCTTTCAGAGCTAGCATGTCAACTTGGAGCAAGGGAAATACAGTCAGTAAGGCAACGCTGCTTCCCTTGAGTCCTCCCACTTCCTTGGAGGAGTTGATGGTGCTCTGAGGAGGGGGGCATAGGAGTTGGGGGTGACTTTGCTCTTCCTGAATCCTTTCACATCCTGAACGCACTGGTGAGGGTAGCGGAGCCAATTTTTAAGGAGCCAGAAAAGCGTTAGCAGCATTTCATACACACATGGTTGTCCAGTTTTTATTTTCTGTACTGTTCCTTTCTGTAAATATTTTATAATCCTGGTTGGTTTTTTTTAGTTGCAGTGAGATCAATCATCTTTCTTCCGGGGTAGTCAGGGCGGTCATTTGTTGCGTATACTGTACACTGGAGTTTTGCACCCTGTCCCCTTAACCGTCATCTTGATGGCTTTTCATCGGCAGGGGAACCTT
Source organism: Pavo muticus (assembly GCA_016647715.1). Lineage (NCBI taxonomy): Eukaryota > Metazoa > Chordata > Aves > Galliformes > Phasianidae > Pavo > Pavo muticus. The sequence continues at coordinate 2,749,145 of JACDJE010000012.1, forward strand.
CGTTTTGTCTTGTGAAAGACAATAAATATTCAGTGTATCAAAATACTGGCTTCTTTGTGATGTATGTAAATCTAGCATAGAGGTGGAAAAGGAGGTGGTTCTCATTTTCTATGTAAAAAAATATTTTATTTGAAATATTGCTTTAGTTTCATAAAATTTAAGTTCTGTCTGAAACACTGAATTTGAGCACAAGATTAGGAGTTAGCTATTTATGAAGGTGCCTTTATCTTTTTCTTAAAAAAGGCAACAAAATAGGTGCTGTTATGAGAGAGCATAGAAGAGAGTGGGAGAACTTTGTCTCTGTTGAAGGGCTTACACTGGATGACTTCAAGGGCATAAGAGTGAGTCCTTTGATTTACTATTAATTTCTAAGTGAATATATCCAGACTGGTGGCTGTCGTAACATAAATGCTCCTTACTGAAACCTATTCTTAGGCTGCCAGAGTGGTGGATACCTCCAACAATACGTTTAGTTGGTTGTAAAACTCAGACTGAGTATTAATGACCCTTTGATTTTGTTTTCCTGGATTCTGGAGACAAGCAGAAGAGCTGGATTTGACTCTGCAGCTCCTCTAGGGAACACGAGATTCTTTTTCTGCAAAGGGTCCAAGGCCAGGCAGGGCACTGCTGCCTCCTGCGTGATGCTCTCCCACAGGACTCCATTCTGTTGTGGTTTTGGATGAACTGCAAAGGCACTGTATACAGGGACTATATGTAGAAACCAGGGTTGATACTTCAGCAGAAAGACCCGGTCTCTGGTTCACCTTAAGCTAAATCAATGTGGGGGATTTCTCTTCTTTGCCTTTAGTGCAGATCTATGTGCTCTTTTCACTAAGAGGTGACTTCTTCCCATTGCTTTTACCAAAGCAGCGGGATCTGGGGCTGCTCGTGCTTCAGTCCATTCATTCACGTCCCCGCCTGGCTCCTCAGCATCGTGCAAGGGATGGGCGATGGCACGGAGGTCAAATCCAGCCCTGAGCGCTGCTGCCAACTTTCTCCCGATATCAAATCACTCAGAAACGACTGCGGTGCCAACTCCCGGGGACGCCCCGCCCTCCGCCGCGGAGCTCTGAGAAAGGGGGGGGCGCGCGGAACAGGGCAGCCGTCCGCCGCCCATTGGGTGGATTTGGATCCGCGGCGCCATTGGTCGGAGCGAGAGAGAGAGAGCGCACCAGCCAATCGGAAAGCGAGCCGGGCCGCCCCGGGAGGCTATAAAAGGGGAAGGGCGGGGAGCGAGGCGACACGTGAGTCACGTCAGTAGGGCGGTGGTTGTCCTGTGGTTTTAGGAGCGATGTCGGGCCGCGGGAAGCAGGGCGGGAAGGCGCGCGCCAAGGCCAAGTCGCGCTCGTCGCGGGCCGGGCTGCAGTTCCCCGTGGGCCGCGTGCACCGGCTGCTGCGCAAGGGCAACTACGCGGAGCGGGTGGGCGCCGGCGCGCCGGTGTACCTGGCGGCCGAGATCCTAGAGGTGGCAGGCAACGAGAAGAACTTTGCGCAGCGGGAGTGCCGGCTGCACGCACTGCTCAACTATTTTTAGGGGCCGTATGCAAATCTATGGCCTTCGTTATCTGCGCTGTGATTAAGTAACGGAGCGTGTGAGTTGTCGCTGCGTGCGAACAGCTCTTAATTGGTCCATCGCAAATTCCACGCTGCTACTGGCTAACAATTCAAATCCCATCAACCAATCACTGTGAGCTGTTTCAATCTCAGCTCAGCCGCAAAGCTCGGCCTCCACGCGCGGCGGTGCGGGGTTGTAGGTACAGACAGCAGTCTCCGAGAAAAAAAAACAACAACAAAAAGCCTGGAGAAAGCTGAGAGAGTTTCCTCCACCTTTTTTTCCTCTTTTTTTTCCCCCCATCGAAATGAAATATACCTGAATACTTATGTAATAGCCTACACTCGTAACAGATACAACCACAAATACAATCTGAAAACGTATACTGGCTCTGGAATGGTCATCTTTGTTAAGTGTTTTAAATAAGCTCTTCTGACCTATATGGCTCGGTTTCCAGGACATTAAATAAGATGAAAGCTCTGATTTAATCAGCAAATTGAAAGAACATTGACTTAAAAAAACCCCCAAAAACTNCTCTACTTGGAGCTGGTGTACTTGGTGACCGCCTTGGTGCCCTCGGACACCGCGTGCTTGGCCAGCTCGCCGGGCAGCAGCAGCCGCACGGCCGTCTGGATCTCCCGCGACGTGATGGTCGAGCGCTTGTTGTAGTGCGCCAAGCGCGACGCCTCGCCGGCGATGCGCTCGAAGATGTCGTTAACGAACGAGTTCATGATGCCCATGGCCTTGGACGAGATGCCCGTGTCGGGGTGCACCTGCTTCAGCACCTTGTACACGTAGATCGAGTAGCTCTCTTTCCTCGTCTTTCTACGTTTCTTGTCGCCCTTCTTTTGGGTCTTGGTCACCGCCTTCTTCGAGCCCTTCTTAGGGGCAGGAGCCGACTTCGCTGGTTCCGGCATCGCGCACGCCCGCCGCTGCCCGGACCGCAGGATCGACGCAGGTACAATGGCGCCGCCGCCCGTACTTATAGAGGCGGTATGCAAATTAGGGGGCTCGAGGCTGCTCCTTCCCATTGGGCGTCTTTGGGCAGTGACGTCAAAATCACTCGCGCTCTTCAATTGGTCGCTATTCTATCGCCGTTCCCATTGGTTAACTTCACAATCGCTGTCTCCACCAATCAAAAGTGCCGCACGACCCCAGCAGGAAGGGATAAAAGGGCGGCGCGCAGCTCTTGCTAGATTCTTTCGACTGCTTTGGCCTTGAGTTTGTTTTGTGGGCTGTTTTTTGGCTGCCTTGCAGACGGAGAGATGTCGGGCCGCGGGAAGCAGGGCGGGAAGGCGCGCGCCAAGGCCAAGTCGCGCTCGTCGCGGGCCGGGCTGCAGTTCCCCGTGGGCCGCGTGCACCGGCTGCTGCGCAAGGGCAACTACGCGGAGCGGGTGGGCGCCGGCGCGCCGGTGTACCTGGCGGCCGAGATCCTAGAGGTGGCAGGCAACGAGAAGAACTTTGCGCAGCGGGAGTGCCGGCTGCACGCACTGCTCAACTATTTTTAGGGGCCGTATGCAAATCTATGGCCTTCGTTATCTGCGCTGTGATTAAGTAACGGAGCGTGTGAGTTGTCGCTGCGTGCGAACAGCTCTTAATTGGTCCATCGCAAATTCCACGCTGCTACTGGCTAACAATTCAAATCCCATCAACCAATCACTGTGAGCTGTTTCAATCTCAGCTCAGCCGCAAAGCTCGGCCTCCACGCGCGGCGGTGCGGGGTTGTAGGTACAGACAGCAGTCTCCGAGAAAAAAAAACAACAACAAAAAGCCTGGAGAAAGCTGAGAGAGTTTCCTCCACCTTTTTTTCCTCTTTTTTTTCCCCCCATCGAAATGAAATATACCTGAATACTTATGTAATAGCCTACACTCGTAACAGATACAACCACAAATACAATCTGAAAACGTATACTGGCTCTGGAATGGTCATCTTTGTTAAGTGTTTTAAATAAGCTCTTCTGACCTATATGGCTCGGTTTCCAGGACATTAAATAAGATGAAAGCTCTGATTTAATCAGCAAATTGAAAGAACATTGACTTAAAAAAACCCCCAAAACTGTAACAAATATTGGATTAATTTCTTTCAAAGACAAAGAAATTCTTAGTAATGAAACTAAACCTGGACTTATAACTGGGGTTTGAATTCAGCATGAATCAAAATCAAGCTCTGTTCTTGCTGAAGTGGTTTCACTACCCACGAGGAAAATACAATTATTTAAACCAACTGAAGTGATACTGTGGTGTGTAGAGTTCTGATGTGCTCATACTCTGTATAATGATGTGCTTATTACTCTGTACATATGGCCATCTACAGGTGCAGATTTTCTATCTTGATAAGATGCCGAGTGTCACTGTCATCTGAAGACCTTATTACCTCTAAAAGAAGGAGTAAATAGCTCACATTTCAACATCATGAAAGAACTGCTGCAGACAGATGGAAAGACAAGAAAAAGATGAAAGGATAAAGGAGCAGTGGGAATTTTTCCTTCGTTTTCTGTGTTAAGAGATTTTTACTCGCTTTAGATCTCAAAAACTGAAAAAGATGATAAAACTCATTAAAAAGGTGTTTTAAAAAAATGCAATTAAAAACGATAGAAATTAAAAAAATCACAAAAGGGATAATTTGAGAGACTGTGGATCAACAGAACACAGCTACTTGAACAGAGTAAACATGAAAGTAAGCAATGCTACACACTTAAAAGGACGCACAACAACCTACGCACCCTGATTTTCATGGGTGCATACAATGAAATCCGAACCTGTGCTTCCATCAGCACGTCAGTCCCGTAAACAAAGACACGAGATCATTTGGTAAATCACAGACAAAGCAGAGACAGAGGATTTAACCCCATTTCTCCTCCCAAAAAGAGCAGGCACCCACCGACCAAAACGAGAAATGGGGGAAAATAAATAAATAAATAAAAGATGCGGACATAACGATGCTGCGCCTTCACTAACAACGACGGATTTCCCTAAGCGCCGCCGCAACCCCCAGACCGGGGCCTATGTGCGAGCGCCGCGAAACGGCGGCGGCGGAGCCCCGGGGGGAAAGGTGGGAGAGGCGCTCCGGCCCAACCGCTGCCGCCGTTGGTTGGCATTTGCTGCAGAGCCGCAGCTGGCAGCGGCCCGCTCCCACGCCGGCACCGAGTGCCGCGACAACGGCGACGGGAAGCTGGGCGGTGAGAGAAAACGGAGAAAGGGAGGCAGGCAGAAGCAAGGCCAGACCGTAAAATCATCTCCGCAACGCCCAGCGACAGCCAGCGGCAATAACTGGGCCGCCCAGAGACGCGGCGCAGCACCCACCCTCCTCCCACAACCGGCGGAAAGAGCGGCGAAGGCCCCGCCCCCTACCCGCCCCTCCGCAGTCCTCAACCAGGTCGGACCGACGGCGATATACAGGCGCTCTGGCGGCAGTTCCCGCCACAGCTGCTGAGGAAAGCGAGGGTGTAGTCATGTCTGGTAGAGGGAAAGGCGGGAAGGGTCTAGGCAAGGGGGGCGCCAAGCGCCACCGTAAGGTGCTGCGCGACAACATCCAGGGCATCACTAAGCCGGCCATCCGCCGTCTGGCGCGGCGTGGCGGCGTCAAGCGCATTTCAGGGCTTATCTACGAGGAGACGCGCGGCGTGCTCAAGGTGTTCCTGGAGAACGTCATCCGCGACGCCGTCACCTACACCGAGCACGCCAAGAGAAAGACGGTCACGGCCATGGACGTGGTGTATGCGCTCAAGCGCCAGGGACGCACCCTTTACGGCTTCGGCGGTTAAAGTTATTTGTCGATAGGCTTTGCTTTTCAAACAACCCAAAGGCTCTTTTCAGAGCCACCCACCCTATCAAGAGAAGAGCTTTAATCACTATTCGTAATGTAATGTTTGCCTCCCTTGGAATTGTACAAATTTTTCTAATGCTATGTCTGGGCGACACCTGTTAAGTTCCTTAGTAATGGAATACCTAGGAATTGTAGCAAGGAGTCACTAGTAAAAAATTTTAACAGCCTTCCTTGAGAATGCAGGGAACAGCTGTGGGAGGAAACCAGGACTGGCGACAGGCGCTGCTGGGATGAGCAGCGTCTCAGCCAGCATAGCCTCAGGCGGGAGGCTTATGAAATGGCGCCTTTCCCTCCTCCCTCCCCTTCCCCCCCCCCTTCAGGTCCGTTTCGTGCATGGGGAGAAATAAAGCAGGGAGTGGGAGGAAACGACCGTTAGTGCATGTAGCGCCCCAGGGAAACGGGAGGAAAGGGCAGGTCCGTAAAGAATCAGTTTAGATGGTTACCCCTCCCTCCCTCTCTCTACTAAGGATGGAGCCTCTGCAGGTGCTGCCTGATCCTCAACTCCCCTTCCCCGTCACGGACCCTTAAGATCGTGAACCTCGCAAACACTGCCTTTATAAGGGCAGGAGACTGAATAAATACAGCTTGGAACTTAAGACCTCCCTCAACATCCCTGTCTCGATAATCGGCTCCACCGAGGGTACCGAAAGGAGCACTCAGTATAGACCGCACACTCGCAGCCAGCACAGTGATACAACTCCCCGCAGTGGTAACGTGGTGGCTCTTAAAAGAGCCTTTGGGATTGGCAGTGAAGGGACAACAGCCTCAGGCGCGCTCCCCGCGGATGCGCCGGGCGAGCTGGATGTCCTTGGGCATGATGGTGACGCGCTTGGCGTGGATGGCGCACAGGTTGGTGTCCTCGAACAGCCCCACCAGGTAGGCCTCGCTCGCCTCCTGCAGCGCCATGACGGCCGAGCTCTGGAAGCGCAGGTCAGTCTTGAAGTCCTGCGCGATCTCGCGCACCAGGCGCTGGAAGGGCAGCTTGCGGATCAGCAGCTCCGTGGACTTCTGGTAGCGGCGGATCTCGCGCAGCGCCACCGTGCCGGGCCGGTAGCGGTGCGGCTTCTTCACGCCGCCCGTGGCCGGCGCGCTCTTGCGGGCCGCCTTGGTGGCCAGCTGCTTGCGGGGCGCCTTCCCGCCCGTCGACTTACGCGCCGTCTGCTTCGTACGCGCCATTTACAACAGCTGTGTTACAACCGAAGGAAGCCGTTCCGTCCGCACGGCTCTTATTTATAGTAGATGAAACACCGCCCATTCGCCTATGATTGGTCAACAGAGCAAGGAATTTAATTGGCTAACTCTAAGCCTTCTGCAAGTACCAGGCTGCAAAGAAGCTTGTAAGCTTTTTAGCGCATCAAGTAATATTTTCAATTTTTTTTCCCATTACGTATTTTTCTGGTTGTGACGTCATAATGTAGGCGATATTTGTTTCCAGAAACACAGACTCGTACGAAAATTTTAAGGCTGAACTGCAAACAAAACATTTGGCTTCTTAGGAAACCCTTCCCTAAACGCGATGTAACATCAGAGAGCAAGACACTTGGTACTCTCGTTCTAGAAAACAAACCAGAAAAATCAATCTTCCGGATACAGCAAGGCTTGTGACTTTCTGCTTGATTGATGGCTAAAAACAAAAGAAAAAAGCATCCTGTAGGCATGTTTTCATAACCTGCAAATATCTGGCTGCTTCTTCAGGTTAAATGAGGGGTATGAGAATGCTATTTATAGCTGAAGGTGACAATGAGGGAAGACAACTAGACAAAAACAAGAAAAGCTTTATGAATGAGTGGAAGCCGAGAAGTGAAACGCTGGGGTTTAACTATTAAAGTGTGGCAGTAGGGACAGCAAGGGGTTAACGCGGGATTTTCAAATCGGACCAATGATATTTGTCCTTTCGTCAGCCAATGGCAATGCAGCGGTCGGCATAAAAGCGAGTCAGGGAAGAGCAGCACTTTAGAGATTTTTTACGGTTTCTGAGTACAAGGCTAAGGGAGAACTGTGCGATGGCGCGTACGAAGCAGACGGCGCGTAAGTCGACGGGCGGGAAGGCGCCCCGCAAGCAGCTGGCCACCAAGGCGGCCCGCAAGAGCGCGCCGGCCACGGGCGGCGTGAAGAAGCCGCACCGCTACCGGCCCGGCACGGTGGCGCTGCGCGAGATCCGCCGCTACCAGAAGTCCACGGAGCTGCTGATCCGCAAGCTGCCCTTCCAGCGCCTGGTGCGCGAGATCGCGCAGGACTTCAAGACAGACCTGCGCTTCCAGAGCTCGGCCGTCATGGCGCTGCAGGAGGCGAGCGAGGCCTACCTGGTGGGGCTGTTCGAGGACACCAACCTGTGCGCCATCCACGCCAAGCGCGTCACCATCATGCCCAAGGACATCCAGCTCGCCCGGCGCATCCGCGGGGAGCGTGCCTGAGGCTGCTGTCCCTTCACTGCCAACCCCAAAGGCTCTTTTAAGAGCCACCACGTTACCACTGGAGGGAGCTGTATCACTGCTCGCGGCGAACGCGCGCTGTGCCCCGTGCTCCTTTCGGTGCTCTTGGTGGAGCCGATTATCGAGAAACGTGGGTTGGGGGAGGTCTTGCTAGAAGCGGCGTGGTGGGTGTATAAGGGCGGGGATGGATAATTGTGTGCGGAGCTGTAGCCTTAAGGAATGTAGGGGGGGAGGGTAGTGAGTTCGAGCGCCTGTACCTCAGGCGCTATGAAGCGGTTACGGCCGTTTCTTCCCGCGCTCGGAACTGCGCTGATAAAATAACAAGTGCTGCCATTTCGTGAACCTCCCGCCTGAGGCTTCACTCCGCAGCCGCTGGCTGAGACATGGTTCTCAAAGCAAACAGCACCTATCGCCAGTGCCCTGGCTTCCTCTCGTGACTGTGTACTACGTTCTCGGACGTAGGAGCGGCCATTAGCTTGGGAGGAAATTGGACGGGGCTAGAGCTGCCTATTTTTCCCTCGACCCCCAGAAGAACCGCTTCAACAGATGATACTCTACGATTGTTCCCTAATGCTTTTTCAGGTATAATAATGTCCTTTCCCCCTCTAAGCAACAGTTTGTTCATTATATGCAGAAAACAGAATCAAAATAATATAATTCCCATGCCGAACTATCATCAATCGACTACAGTGATAAATGCTCTTCTCTTGATAGGGTGGGTGGCTCTGAAAAGAGCCTTTGGGTTGTTTTAAAAAGGAAGTCCAACGACAAATAACTTTTAACCGCCGAAGCCGTAGAGGGTGCGTCCCTGGCGCTTGAGCGCATACACCACGTCCATAGCCGTGACCGTCTTCCTCTTGGCGTGCTCGGTGTAGGTGACGGCGTCGCGGATGACGTTCTCCAGGAACACCTTGAGCACGCCGCGAGTCTCCTCGTAGATGAGCCCCGAGATGCGCTTGACACCCCCACGCCGCGCCAGGCGGCGGATGGCCGGCTTGGTGATGCCCTGGATGTTGTCGCGCAGCACCTTACGGTGGCGCTTGGCGCCCCCCTTGCCGAGCCCCTTCCCACCTTTGCCTCTACCAGACATAATCACACACTCGCTTTCCTCAGCAGCTGTGGCGGGAACTGCCGCCAGAGCGCCTGTATATTGCCGTCGGTCCGACCTGGTTGAGGACTGCGGAGGGGCGGGTAGGGGGCGGGGCCTTCGCCGCTCTTTCCGCCCCGGTTGTGGGAGGAGGGTGGGTGCTGCGCCGCGTCTCCGGGCGGCCCAGCTATTGTCGCTGGCCTTGCTTCTGCCTGCCTCCCTTTCTCCGTTTCCTCTCGCCGCCCGGCTTCCCGCCGCCGTTGTAGCGGCACGAGCGGGTCGCCGCCGGCGGCGGCGGCTCTGCAGCAAATGCCAACCAATGGCGGCAGCGGTGGGGCCGGGGCGCCGCTCCCACTTTTCTCTCCCCGTAGCTCCGCTGCCGCCATTTCGCGGTGCTCGCACGAAGGTGCTCCACCCTTTTTTTTTCTTTTTTTTTTTATTTTCCCTCTCGTGTATCCCCACTGCTGTAATACTGCTTCACCATTAACATTTTTTCTTCGGTAATTGCTCGATGCTTTTCCATCGATTTATTGTATTTGCATTTCATTCTTTGTCGTTTTTCGTCCCTTTCTTTTGAACTGAACCTTCTGTTGGATACTGCCAGGCCTCTCCCCACATTTTCAAATTCTACTGTAAGAGCGTTCTGAAAAGCCATAAAATCGTGCCCACTTTGTTAAATTATATTGCATGGGACTGAATATTTTTTCATACACCCCAGAGGTTTTTTAAAGTCTTTGTTTGGGATTTCCATTAAGTTTGGAACGTTACATATGTTATTATATAATTTACCTATTAACAAATTTAATCCTGCTTAATAAATGGATTCATGAAGTTTGAGAAGGTTTTGAGAAAAAAAAAGTATTAACTGATATATTTTTTCTCCCTCATTTGCAGAAGGAATGCAGTACAACAGAAAGCTTCATAATGTTTCCGTGTTGAGTGCATTGTTCCTCACCTATCACTACTCTCACTATTTCATATCCTATACTTTTCCCTGCCTGTGATCAGTCTGTTTCTCCCTACACTTGTCCAGACACAAAGGACATCTTTTGTTCTTCAGGACTGCTGAAAATATTTGGTTTTTCCATCTCATGTGATATAATTCTTTTCAGTCACGACTGCCTTGTTTCTTTCTCTTTGCACATCTTTTTTTATAGCTTTGCTTTCATTAACCTAATAACTTCGAATGATTTAGATGTTATTCTTACAGTTTCCAGGTAAACATTTTCCTACACTTGTTTTGAGCTAGTGGGAATATGTATTTTGCATTGCAACCCGCCGTACCCACTTTTCATACCTAGTGTGGCTGAATGCTTCTTTGGAAAATGGTTGAAATCTCTTTTAGCATCAGTTTCTTACTTCTGTTTGGTTCATTAGAATCCTTTTCTCTCTTCTCTCTTCTCAACATTTATTTTGTGTTTTGTNTAAAGGAGCTGCAGATCCCAAGAGTGTCTGTGTTGGCTTTGCTACTAAAAATGAGGTGTTAGCGTGAGAATAGCATGTTAGGGTGAACACCAGATGTGACAAAATAACCTGCTGAAAGCTGAATGTGTGCTAAAAGACCGAAAAGTATGAATTAGTGTTAAAGGAATCAGTTTGGTAGAGGGGAGAAAGACGAAAAGTTGAATATTGCTGCAAGAACCATCAGCAAGGTTCTCCCAGTCTGCGTCAAGCTGAGAGCTCGCTGATCCCCCTGGGAGCACGCCTGCCCCAGCACTGCCTACAGGCTCAGTCATTCCCCCTTTGGGCACTCCAAATTAATTTTTAATGCAGTTTTGTTATGGCTTTGTCCAAGCTGCGCCTCTTTGCTGCCTTACATCTGGATGAGGGCTCTGTGAGCTGAGGAGAAATGCTGCCAGCTTTGGCTGCATCTGATCCACAGCCATGAATGTTGCGATAGAGATGTTGAGACAGAAACAGAAATCGCCATTCGTAGCTCAGTGAGCCTATTTGAATAAAACAAGAAATTACAGGAAGCAAAACGATGTTACGCTGTAGTGCCACAAATGGTTACAAGAGGGAAAGAGCAGCTTACAGGCGGCTGTGGGAAAAAACAAGGGCTGCAGACAACAGTGGAAACAGCGCAGAGAAATAGAATGAGCATTTCCTGATATGGGGAGAAAAATAAATAGTATGGAGAATTGGAATGAGCGCTTCTTGATATGAGAAATTAAATGCGTTTATTCCGTGGCCTCGATGATGTGTGCCAGAGGCTCTCCCCGTCCTGCTGGCAGAGTAACAGGGCCTGCAGAGCTACAGATGCTTCTGACACTGCTTCCAGGGTGGGAGTCGGGTTCTGCACGGTAACCCCGGGATACGCAGTGTGCACTCTGCAAGGAGAGCCCCAGTAACAAGGCAGGGATTGCCACAGCATGGGGGGACAGGAAACCACCTGCAGCAGTGTCCGCCTCAGTCGCTCTGACACAGATGTCCACCAAACTGGACCAAAATAAAAACACAGCTGAGGGACAGAATCCCGGGTACTGATGGCAGTGATCAGTGAGATCTGCCCCCATGTCAGCCCCTTCGCTGAGGTGCTCAGTGCCTCTGTTGCGGCACAGCTGCAGGGATGGATGCCTGTATGTGGGTGCACCAGCAGTGCAGTGCTCTGAGGCCACCTCCTCCCGGGGCAGGAGAAGTCCTTCAGGGGATGTCAGGCTGCTCCTCACCTCTCTGCATCAGGCACTCCTTTAATTGATTTTTATTATGGGTCAAAGGACTGGGGACAAAGGAGCTAATTTCTAATCCATATTCAGTGCTCTCTATGAGCCTGTGTTACTTCCTCCTCTTTGAAATCGATTTGCGATGAAAATAACGACACCAGCTCCTGGGTTTCGGCTCAGATTGAGAGAAGACCCTTTAAAGAACAATAATTCATTGCTCTGGGGGTGCAGCTTCCCACGCTGCGGATTTTATTTAGAAGGAAAAACAAAAGTTTCTGTCTCCCGAGGTCTGCCCGGGTCCAGGACTCGGGGTTTATCGGCTCTTTTTTAACTCACCCTTCACCTCTCCGGAGAGAAACTCCGCCCGTGGCAGCAGCAGCCTTTCCCCTCCGCGCCGCTGCGACTTGGGGCGATTCGGTGGCGGAAATTGTAGAAAAAACGCGCTTTTTCGCCTCTTAAGAAACACAAAATGAGCGGGGAGAAGGGAGCTCTGCGCCGTGCGGCGGGGCGGGCTCTGCAGCGCACCAATCACCGCGCGGCTCCGCTCTATAAATACGAGGCCGCCGACTTGCTCCAGGCCCAGTGGTTTCCCCCGATCTGTGGAGGATTCCTGTCACCATGTCGGAGACTGCGCCCGTTGCCGCGCCCGCGGTGTCTGCGCCCGGCGCCAAGGCCGCCGCCAAGAAGCCGAAGAAGGCGGCGGGCGGCGCCAAAGCCCGCAAGCCCGCGGGCCCCAGCGTCACCGAGCTGATCACCAAGGCCGTGTCCGCCTCCAAGGAGCGCAAGGGGCTCTCCCTCGCCGCGCTCAAGAAGGCGCTGGCCGCCGGCGGCTACGACGTGGAGAAGAACAACAGCCGCATCAAGCTGGGGCTCAAGAGCCTGGTCAGCAAGGGCACCCTGGTGCAGACCAAGGGCACCGGCGCCTCGGGCTCTTTCAAGCTGAATAAAAAGCCGGGCGAGACCAAAGAGAAAGCGACTAAGAAGAAGCCCGCGGCCAAGCCCAAGAAGGCAGCAGCCAAGAAGCCTGCGGCTGCTGCCAAGAAGCCTAAGAAGGCAGCGGCAGTGAAGAAGAGCCCCAAGAAAGCTAAGAAGCCAGCGGCTGCTGCCACCAAGAAGGCGACCAAGAGCCCCAAGAAGGCTGCCAAGGCCGGTCGCCCTAAGAAAGCTGTCAAGAGCCCGGCCAAGGCAAAGGCGGTGAAGCCCAAAGCTGCCAAATCCAAGGCGGCCAAGCCTAAGGCAGCCAAGGCAAAGAAGGCAGCAACCAAAAAGAAGTAAGATGACAGAAGAAATTAAAATCTGCTCATTTAAATAAACCCAAAGGCTCTTTTAAGAGCCACCCACTTATTCTCAGAAAGAGCTGGAATGCTGCGGGAACGGCGGCAGCACAACTAATCATCTCAGTTGCGGAGATTTAGATTTGGGCGCGTTAGCTGCAACCTGTACGGGAGATAAGAGCCCCTTCTGTTAAGGGCTACGTGCAGTTCGGGAGCGAGGCGTCAGCAGCGGCGCTTCCCCGCCCGCCTCCCGCTGAAGGACGCGGCTCGGCCGTGAGGGGCGGTGCCAGCCTCGCGCTCCTACTCGGGGCGGGGTTTAAATAACCCGCGCTAGGCTGTGATCGGTCCGCTTCAGCACCGCCCCCTCCCGGCACCGCCCCCGCTCCCGTCCCGTGCGCCGACGGAGCCGCTCGCACGTCCCCGCCCCATCCCGCCCCCGGGTCCCGGCGCTCGGTGCGGGAGCCGCCGCCTGTGCGGCTCCACGGCTGCTTTTGCCCAGCGGAGAAACGGTATGCGGTCCTTCCCCGTCCGATGATGGAGTGCGCGACAGGGGAAAGGGAAAAGGACGCGCTGGTACAAAACAGCGTTGCTTTCCATCCGTTTATTAATGAATGAAATAGGGAGGAGTAAGATTATCCTTTAAGGGTGAACTGTTACAATGTATGTAACGCGAACTTTTTTTTAAATTTAACAGCACTGCGGATTTTCTACTTGGAATAGACTTCTAGAGTAAGTAAAAATACTCTTGGCAAAACATGTATCACAAGAATCGAAACCAAAACGAAGCGCTCACCTTCCCGACGGGGTCCTGAGAACAGCATAGTGGCTGCTGCTGCTGGAGCCGTGCGTACCGTGCTGCAGCAATAGCACGGTTACCGAGCAACCCCGTTAACTCTGCGAGTTGCTACTGCTCAATTAATTCGGAACTGAGACATCCAAAATGCTAAGTTAAGCGAATATTTTCTGTTACATATACGTCAGACGCTCACGTTCATTTCACTCCATTAAAAACCCACACTATACATCTCAGGAAAAAAAGTAACACAGCTCTTTTATTAGAATAAATGGTGGCTCTGAAAAGAGCCTTTAGGTTAAAATCGAGTTAATCCGCACCACTCTACTTGGAGCTGGTGTACTTGGTGACCGCCTTGGTGCCCTCGGACACCGCGTGCTTGGCCAGCTCGCCGGGCAGCAGCAGCCGCACGGCCGTCTGGATCTCCCGCGACGTGATGGTCGAGCGCTTGTTGTAGTGCGCCAGGCGCGACGCCTCGCCGGCGATGCGCTCGAAGATGTCGTTAACGAACGAGTTCATGATGCCCATGGCCTTGGACGAGATGCCCGTGTCGGGGTGCACCTGCTTCAGCACCTTGTACACGTAGATCGAGTAGCTCTCTTTCCTCGTCTTTCTACGTTTCTTGTCGCCCTTCTTTTGGGTCTTGGTCACCGCCTTCTTCGAGCCCTTCTTAGGGGCAGGAGCCGACTTCGCTGGTTCCGGCATCGCGCACGCCCGCCGCCGCCCGGACCGCAGGATCGACGCAGGTACAATGGCGCCGCCGCCCGTACTTATAGAGGCGATATGCAAATTAGGGGGCTCGAGGCTGTTCCTTCCCATTGGGCGTCTTTGGGCAGTGACGTCAAAATCACTCGCGCTCTTCAATTGGTCGCTATTCTATCGCCGTTCCCATTGGTTAACTTCACAATCGCTGTCTCCACCAATCAAAAGTGCCGCACGACCCCAGCAGGAAGGGATAAAAGGGCGGCGCGCAGCTCTTGCTAGATTCTTTCGACTGCTTTGGCCTTGAGTTTGTTTTGTGGGCTGTTTTTTGGCTGCCTTGCAGACGGAGCGATGTCGGGCCGCGGGAAGCAGGGCGGGAAGGCGCGCGCCAAGGCCAAGTCGCGCTCGTCGCGGGCCGGGCTGCAGTTCCCCGTGGGCCGCGTNCAGGAAATTTACCCTTTGCTTAATTTGGTATTTTTTTCTCAGTATCAAACTTCCTTAAATTGCCAACTTCTTATCCTTGTCCACTTCTTGAGTGTGACAACCCAACTGAAGAACCAAACTGCTAACAACAAAATTCATCCTTGATCTAAACAAGTAGTTCTTGTTTAAGAATCTAAAGATTCTTAAGAATCCGAGATCTAAACAAGAATTCAACCACCAACGCGTGCATTTTTGTTATGATCAGTTTTAAACAATCTGTGCGGATATGGTCGTACTGTGTAGGGCTGTACAACAGATCGCTGTGTCATACTGTCGTGCTTGAGTAACTTGAGGAGAAGTATTTTTGTCTCTCCTATTTGGGGAATTCAAGTTTTGTTTACCCAGTTGTATCTTTCCATACCAAGTGACATACATAAAGTTTCCTGCTTTTACTTCAGTGTGATGTATGTGCGCTGTCTCTCTCTTTCACTGCCAGCTGTAGTTACGGAATATAAATGTGCATACTGTTGATGCGCCAGGGCACTGCTCAACATAGCTAGAATCAAACCGAAGGGAGGGGTGTACCTCCCTCCTTACAGGAGCTCCGGTGTTTCAGCGTTCTGAAAAACAGAACGCATTGCTGAGAAATCTGCTTTTATTAAATTCTGGAGTATCACTTCACCTTGTCTTTGTTGTATTCCACAGCCTGTGTTTATCCTTTTCTCCTTTTCTGTGTGGATTTCGATACTCATAAAACCAACAAATCGCTATTAAGCTTACTGATCACTTTTACAATTAATCTTTTCCCATTGGCTGGGACAGAGTGAGAAGGATGATGAGTGCTGTTCTTTTCCTCCTAACCTTCCCATATGATGACCCACATTTCAAGGAGGAGACTTAAAATGAGGTGAAATTCAAAACTTGTTTTCTTTCCACAGCTTTACTTTGAGGTTCTGAGGTGGTGTCCTCAAGGAGGTGAGGATCTCTTAGGAGATCTTTCTTCATACGTCTTTTCAATTTGTTTGGAGAATTAAAATCAACTTACACAGTCTTTGTAGTGGGTTGCTGTTTTTCATCAGCCAAGATAATTGTTATAGAAGAGTTGCAGTAAGGATTCGCCTTGTGCTAAGGCAGGAGCTTGTGGTAAATGTGCTATAGTGCTTTCCTGATAGATCTGTCAAGGAAAGAAATGTAGACTACAGCACCTTCCCAGGGAAACGTGAATGTTCTCAAAGTGTAATCACATGAAATGTGGAGGACCAAGTAAATATGGAGATGAACTTTTGCCTGAAGTAACAATAACTGTGATGAAAAACACTGCAAAATATCTTATTGCATGCAAATAAACAACAGCTATGTCAATTAAAGGAGCACACGCGAAAAAATTAATGCTCTGTGAATCTCAATGGAGAATCAAAGATGTCAGTCTCCACACAGGCCATCAACCTCCACCTGTGCACAGGTCATCTTCCATGAAACAGGTCTGCAGGCAAGGGTGGTGGCTACCTCTCAGTATAAAAGAGAATAATACATGTTGAATCTGGGAGGTCAGTAGTCCCCTAGATTTCTGCTAGACCAAGTTTTGGTCAGCTCAGCCCTTGTTTCTGTTCTCATTCAGGTGCAGAATCCTGATGGACCTGGAACCTGGACTCCCTATGGGTCTGTTTGTCTGTCCAGGTGTGCAACAGCATTTCTTCTCAGGTGAGAATTTGCCTTTGGGCTCTACCTGAAGCTGTGTGCTGAAGACCACCACTGCTACATTCTTATTAATTTCCCTTCAGGTGAAAAATGGAAATTCTAATGCCACGTGGATCACAGCAGCTTCTACCACAAGAATTACGTGATCCATCTCTGGTAGATCTTTATAAGCCTCACTAAAATCACTCTGTGCTGCTCTGTCTTAATAGCTGTTTAGGGACTGCATGATGATCTGAGGGGTCTTTTCCAAACTTTATGATTCTTAGATTCAAAACACGTGCTCAAATCTAATATGACAATTGCTGTTGGAACTCTCCCCGTTTTAAAAAGCCCAAGAAGTGCTCCACTGTAGCTGTAAAGTCCTTCAGCTGTTGGCAGCCTTAACAAAAACAGCAAGTCTCTGGAACCAGCAAGTTGTGTGAATGTCACTGCTCACACAGACACAAGGACACAGCTCATAGAAGCACTGGGTTGGAAGGGACTCTTAAAGGCCATCTGATCCAACTCCCCAGCAATGAACAGGGTCACTGTAGCTCGATCAGGGTGCTCAGAGACCCCCACCCTGACCTTGGTTGTCCCCAGGAATGGGACATCCACCACCTCTCTAGGCAACCTGTGCCACTGCCTCACCACCCTGACAGCAAAAAAAACCCACCAACCCTTTTTCTTCTATCCAATCTAAATCTTTCCTCTGTTAGTTTGAAACAATTTCCCCCTGCAAACCCTGCAGAAGAGTCTGTTCTCTTGTTTCTCTGCATGACCTTTACAGCATTCACATCTTGGGCTCTCCAAACTTGAGGTGCTTTGGAGGTTAATGAATGAAAAAAAATATTCAGCTTCTGTAGACAATAGCTTTCAATTTCACTGTCTGTCCTCCCACCCCTGGTCCCTGATCCTTCAGATGCATAATGCCGCTATCTTCCACCTTCAATGCAACCTACAGGTTGATTATGATGAAAACATCCTGTCACACCTGCAAACCATAAATGTACAGCTAAGTGATCAGTTTCTTCAGTGCTCCAGAAGCACTGCAGTGAAACTCACTGTCAAGAATCAGCAAAAGAGGAACAGAGCGCACAACAGAGGATACTGTGTCTCTGTACCGTTGCAGCACTGTGTAAAATAGTTGCACCGTGAGTACTGTGCCTGTTGGATGCAATTCTGTCTCCATTGACTTTTTCCAAACGAAGAGCTGAAGGTGATGAATGAAAAGGTGAGGGCGGCTCCATCTCTCCCCTCTACAGAAATGACTCCTGAAGAATGCAGCAGCTGCTTGCATAGTGGTGAACACTTCCTAACGCTGAGGTTAAAGCATTGTCATAGCTTTGAGACTTCCAGGTTGGTCTCTGGTGCTATCAGCTGCCATCCAATGCACGCTCTTGAAGATCTAGCGTGCAGTCAGGCATCAAGTTTTCTAATAAAGAAAGAACAAGGGAGAAATGCTTTGATGAGAGCAGGCTCTTTGCAGAAGCAGTTTATCAGGCAGCTTGCACTGTTGTTCATTCCCAGCTGCGGAGGCCACAGTATGAAAACAATATTTAGTAACAGGGAAAAGTGATAACCCTGACTGCTCCTCGGCTGTTTATCCCACACAGTAGCCACAACATAGAGAAACTGTAGATTAAGTAACACTGACAGCCAGTCCCAGAAGCACTGGAAGTATTCAGAGAGAATTTTCGAAGAAGCAAGCAGTAAAGAAAGAGGCACAATGAATCAGCTGCATTTTACATCAATCAGCATTTTTGTTACTATTGTATACGCAGAGCTTTTTTAATTTTCCCTAGCAATGCAGAGTTTCTGCTGCACTTGTACAGCTGTGAAGTAATTGGCTTTGAGACACCAATCTCTCCGTTCGTATAGCCTGAATGTGGGCATCTCAGCCTCTGAGGTTGTATGAATGGAGTCATGTGATTTTCTTTCACGTTTCCCGATGTCTAACTTGATCGTGCACTACATACCTGAGAGAAATCAACAGCAATATCAATAACTTGTTTTCATCTCCTTTGGTGCCTAAGGAGTTGGCTTTCAAAGGAACATGAACAGGAACATACTGATGATATTATCCAGAAGGTTTATCTGCATTACACCAGATTTGAAAATATTTCTAATTGATTGTATTTTTACTTACAGAAAGGTATTAGAGGAAGAGGAAATCAATATTTATGTGAAGGTGTTGGAGAGTAACCCATGAAAAGATCAGTGAGCATTTATCCGTTGTATAAAATGTCACACAGTCACAGTGTCGAATAAGTTTCACTCAATTCATAGAGTTGCCCTCAACAACAGAGAATTCATTCTCTCTCTCTATATATATATATGCATACACCTATTTAAATTAGGCAAATGATCTCACTTCCATACTTGGTAAATACCACAACCCAAAGGAGCTTCTCCTCCTGAAAGGCAGTAGAAAAAAACCTTCATTTAAGACCATGGAAGATGGCTTAGTAGCATAGAAATTCGGAAAATACCTTTATGCTCTCCAGGGGGGTCTTATTACAGAGTAATCAAGCAACCTTTTCAATAAAAGTGTGCGTCTTTCTGAAGGAAAAGACTAGTCATATGTATACTCTATACACTATTGTCACTGTGATACTGAACCAAAATGTGAATATTCCTTTATTACTTCACTGTTTTTCACTTTTTTTTGTCTGCATTCTGGGAAATGTTTATGTAACTGTGTGTAGTTTGCATTTTTTGACACCATTTCACTTATTTTCTTTATGGAAGAAGACAAAGATCCATGAAGTAAGTACAGGGATTGATGCAACAACAGGTTGAATAACATTCTCTGAGACCAGTCTATCTGAGAGACAGCATCACTTAAGTGAGTACTTTTGAACAAAAGGATATATTTTGTGTGGACTCAAAGGTCAAAAGATCAGGCGTGCCTGTGACATGACATGCTTTTGCTGTTCCATGACTACCAATGCCTGTGATGCACTGTTCTTAAATCAGTGATTTCCTCTTTTATATAGAAAAATATTTAATATGTAGAAATATGTTTGGACCTGGGCACGCTCCCATCACTCAGCAACAACCAAAACACTGGTGTGCTACTAACACTGTTTTGGCTGAAACCAGGATGCTTAAATAAATAATATTGTTTAAATGCCATGAAAATGCTGAATCTGTGGCATGGAAAGCAGCAACAGCTGGAAGGAAGCCAGGCTCTTTGCATGTATCATCTCAAGGCAGAAAGATGGCTCGAAGGCAGAGAACAGCACGTCAGTTGGTGAATAACCCCGACCAAGCAGAAATAGCTTTTAGTGAAGATGACAGAGATTATGTTAAGAAATCACAGCACAGAGGTGCTCCTGGGGGAGAGGCGCAGCAGCCGCTTTCCTCGCCCTATTCCTCGGGAGGCGCCTTCTGAGAACAGAGACCCCCAGCCCCAGCTAGCAGCAGTCTCCAGATGGCCCCTCCTACGGGCACAGAGCACAGGATGGCTGCAAAGTTCGAAGTGGCCAAGCAGAAGTGAAACGGTTGGGGGGCAGAAGACTTGCAGAAAACCCAGGAGAGACTGTAACAGCCACCCATAGTATCATATCTGGAGCACAGGCCTTATGAGGAGCGGCTGAGGGAGCTGGGATTGTTCAGTGTAGAGAAGAGGAGGCTCAGGGGAGACCTTATTGCTCTCTATAACTACCTGAAGGGAGGTTGTAGTGAGCTGGGCCTCTTCTCTCATGTAACTGGTGATAGGACTAGAGGAAATGGTTTCAAGCTGCGCCAGGGAAGATTCAGGCTGGATATTAGGAAATACTACTTCTCTGAAAGAGTGGTCAGGCACTGGAATGGGCTGCCCAGGGAGGTGGTGGAGTCACCGACCCTGGAGGTGTTCAAGGAACGTTTGGATG
>JACDJE010000012.1:2772696-2829868 GCA_016647715.1 Pavo muticus
ATGGCGCGCACGAAGCAGACGGCGCGTAAGTCGACGGGCGGGAAGGCGCCCCGCAAGCAGCTGGCCACCAAGGCGGCCCGCAAGAGCGCGCCGGCCACGGGCGGCGTGAAGAAGCCGCACCGCTACCGGCCCGGCACGGTGGCGCTGCGCGAGATCCGCCGCTACCAGAAGTCCACGGAGCTGCTGATCCGCAAGCTGCCCTTCCAGCGCCTGGTGCGCGAGATCGCGCAGGACTTCAAGACCGACCTGCGCTTCCAGAGCTCGGCCGTCATGGCGCTGCAGGAGGCGAGCGAGGCCTACCTGGTGGGGCTGTTCGAGGACACCAACCTGTGCGCCATCCACGCCAAGCGCGTCACCATCATGCCCAAGGACATCCAGCTCGCCCGGCGCATCCGCGGGGAGCGCGCCTGAGCTCCTGACAAGAGAATCTTTGACTATCAAAAACCCAAAGGCTCTTTTAAGAGCCGCCACGGGGCCACTAAAAAGAGCTGTAAACTCTTAATCTTTTGAGGGTTTACTACTGCACGTGTTGCGCGTAGCCTTTTGTTGGCCAGTTTCTAAGGTAAGTACCAAGGGAAGCATTGCCATGTTTTTAAGAGGCTGAGAGATGTTTGTGTTGATTAAGTTATGCTTTGTTAGTAACTGGGGAAACATTCAACTGATAAGAAAACCTCACTTATAGATCAAAATAGAAGACTTGCTTTTCTGGTACCAGTGGAAAAGGTTTTTGAGGGCTTTGATAGCTGAAAGCAAAACTGCCTCACTTCTAAAAGCTGGTGTTCCTTAATGTAATGGTGTTAAAGCCATCATGAATGTGTAAATGCAGTTCTGTGTTCACTGAGTGTTTCCTTCCTCGATTGCAGTGTGTTACAATGTAAGTACGTAGTTAACTGCCCATGTTATTCTGTAGCTTTTATTTCTTTCTGCTGAAAGAGTGAATTAGAATTTATTAATCCCACGGTTATAAGCAGTGTCTCATTTTGCTTATTTATTTGCTTTATTTAGGCCTTTAATTGTGAAGTAGGACGAAGTCTAGTCTCCATAGCTGCCTATTCTTGCATGGGTGCTCTGTCACACGTGGGCTGAACGTTCCTCTTTGTAAGCAAGTCCCTCCTGTCAGTCTCCAGCCCTACTTAAAGGCTTTTAGTTTACATTTGAAACCAACACAACACTTCCTGGCAGAGCGTTGTGTACCCAATGATTCCCTACGTGGGTGATGGGGTTTCTGCCACTGCTGTGTGGCTCCTTCCCACCCTACCCAAAAGTTCCACACCTGTTACCCAAAACACCATTTCCTAACCCACTTCCAACTTCCCGTTGCATCCTGCATCGCTTGCTCAATACAGCACAGCCCTCCTTATGTCCATGTAACGCAGGGAGCGCCTGCTCTGCTGATCGAATTGGTTCTGCGGTGCTGTCTGGGGGCGGGGGAGATGCAACTCTCGCTTCTGTGAATGAACGCAGACAGGGAGGATTGCTCGGAGGGCAGAGAGATTTTTTCAGAGCCTCGTGCAGTGAGTCCTGGGTTTTGTGGTGGGTTTTGATTTATTTATTTATTTATTTATTTATTTATTTTCCTTTGTAATCGCTGATACATTTCGTTTCAGGAAACATTCTTTCCTCTGCTTCAGGAACGTTGGGCTCTGCAGCAAAATCTGGCCAATCGCATTCCTCGGTGCTCCATTTTCTCTCCTGTTGTTTTTTTTTTAATCCCTTCCTTTCAGCCATTTTCTTTTACTCTCAGCGCAGTAACCCGGGCGGGGAGGAGGGGCTGGGGGCAATTGTGGCATAGATCTCTGAATAACACTTTGGAAAACTTGATCGGATCATAGGCAGTGTTGTTATCCCCCTCCCCCCCATACCCACTGACATAAGATCTGTGCTTTCAGAACAGATTTATATACGTGTTTTTTTTTTTTTTTTTGCCGCGGGTAATTACTGTTATGCTCGTAGAAATGAGCTGTAGCAAAATGCAACGAATTTCCTGTTTCTCTCTGCTATGCCAAGGGCTCCATTAATTACCAAAATCTCTCTATCAGAATATATTTACAGTAAATTCCATGGTAAGACTGAAGCATGGCAAACTGTGCGTTTTTAATATGTAACGGACACTGAGTACAGCGCGTAAGCTGTGTAAATAGTTACATTTTAGTAGGAGTTATGATAAAAAAAAAAAATTTTTTTTTTCTTCTTTTGCATGTTTGAGGAGAAGGGAAGCTGGGTTTCATCGGTCAGGATTACTTTGAGTCTGATTCTGAGAGCTACATTGCTAAGTAATTAATAAAATTAACACTTGAGCAGTTGAGAAGGAAGTAGACATGAAAAGGTTTTGCAGGAAGAGTAAAATCATACGGCCCCTGAAATTGCAATGCTTGGGCCTGAAGAAGATCTGATACTTAACACAGAAGGGCGCTGATGATAACGATCTGCCAGAGCTCCTGATTCCAGAGAATCAGGCCGGTAGTCAGGAAGAATTTACTGCATGGAATTTGAAGTCTGTAACGGCTGCAGTGGTGATGCCAGGAACCACAGCAGACTGCCTGCAAATCTCAAGTGGGCTTCGCTCTTTCCTCCTTACGTAAGTGATGAATCCTATCGGCTCGCATGTGATGCTGATTTAGTTAGCTGTAAAAGAGCAGTAACAGAAATCCCAGATCAGACAAAGGTAAGAAAAAAATACAGCTGCTTGGTGCAATATTTGGCTCAGACAAATCCTGGCTGTTATGCCACCCTCCATGAGTGATCGAGAGCCCTGTTGGTATGGTATGAATCAAATCACTGTTGGGATAAATCAGCCCGATGGGCAACATCACCACCGAGGTCCTCCTGGTGAATTTTTTCCACTTTCATCAGAAATGCATAAACTCCGATCAAAATATCTTAAATAAACATATATATATATTTGAATCAGCCCTACTTCAGGTGTTTATTAGTTTAGCAAAAGCTCTAAACAAAATCTTTTTCCACATGAAAAGAGTGTTGCTGTTGTTTTTTATTTGTCTTCATTCAAATTGAGCATTGTAATGTAAAATTAGTGAGGAGGGTGGTATCTTTTCTCTCCAAACAGTCAGGAGTAACTTCAGCCCAATGGAAGCATCTTGCAGACTATAGATGTACAAATACTGAAGAGGTGCAATATAGGCTGGTTTGTTCAGCTATGTGCTGTGCTAAGTCTGTGCTGAATGTACTGATGTACACGTGCAGATGAAATACAGACAAAATATCCAAGTTGTTAAGTCTGCCGTATATCCTGCCATATATCCTGCTCTCTGCTTCCTTTATACTTCATCCCAACCCAGTGTTACACATCTTTGAGGGCGTTCCAACATCTTTGCATACCTGCCCCATGTCATGAATGCTCGAGACGGTTACGAACATCTTGTTCTCTCTGCATTTTTGCATGTTATCCTGAGCGCAGCACACACATCCAACAAGATGGGCCAGCAAAGCTGCACAAAATGCTGCCCTGCTTCATGCTATGAGGCATTTAAGAAGGAAATTGTTCCAGCAGACACCAGAGGTAACTTTCAGTAAGTGCTGAGCTTCAAACAAAAAATGCAGGTCTAAGGTGTGTTCCCATATATTACAGCACGGATATGACATACATGTATTTTTTTTCTTCTTTCCACTAATCAGCATATGATGCTGTTTGAAACTGAATGTTATTTTTCTTCATTGTGCCAGTTTTGATCTTCCCATCAGTTCTGAGCAGGATAAAGAATATAATTTTTGTTTTGTTCATAAGGAAAACAACACTTCCAGAAAATAGATTATGCTCATTTACATGAACTTATTCCTTTCCAGCCCCTGCAGAGATGGTTTTAAAAGTCAATGAGAGATGACTACACAGGTGCCAAAGGAAATGAGTGGGACATCAGTGTTTTTCTCTCTGAGACTGCTGTGATAACCTCAGTGCAAGACAAAACAGAACAGGAGCCTCACCAGACAAAACATCTAGGCATCCAACACCGGAACTGGGATTGTTCAGTCTGGAGAAGAGGAGGCTCAGGGGAGACCTTACTGCTCTCTACGACAACCTGAAAGGAGGTTGTGGCAAGGAGGGGGTCAGCCTCTTTTCCCAGGTGACAGTGAAAGGACCAGAGGGAATGACTTTAAGGTGCACCAGGGGAGGTTCAGGTTGGATATTAGGAACAATTTATTCTCAGAGTGGTGCTGCAGTGGCACAGGCTGCCCAGGGAGGTGGTGGAGTCACCGTCCCTGGAGGTGTTCCAGAACCATGTGGATGTGGCAGATGGTTGGTGGGGATGAGCTGATGGTTGGACTAGATGACCCTAGGGATCTTTTCCAAGCTAGTGATTTTAAGATTCTGTAATTCTGGGATATATATTCTTTGCCTCTATAGAAAGTTGTGCTGTTAATAAACTGTATGAAGTTGGTTGTCCCTGGGAATTGCACTGAGACCGCAGAGATATTTGAGAATACATTGTACCAGGAGGGCTAGAGCACTTCCAGTTGCTGCTACTTCGTATCCGTTTATCATACACTTAATTGAAAGTACAGTTTAAACTTTCCCCCACCTCACAGCACTGTCCTGATAGGTCTGCAAAACTCCACTCCTCTGCTGCAGCTCAGATTCCACCTCTGTCCCCCCGGCAGGGTACAGCAGAGCTCACACAGCTCCCTGTGATCCTCCAGGAGCTCCTCCAGGTGTTTGCTGCTGTGGAGGAGGTGATCTCTTACCCTCCCTCTTTTCTGAGGTACGTTTCCACCACTGCTGCATGAATCTATCACTGTTACAGATGGCTTCATATATTTCTTTCCACTCTCTTGGCAATGTGAGAGGGCTGTCATGGGGAAAAGCTGTATAAATTTCTTTACAAACTCTGTGGGAGTTGTATTTTTTGAACAATTGGACTAAAAATTTTATATATATATATATATATATATTAGTTGAAGACCCTCAACTACACACAAAGTTCTCCCCTCAAATCCCATTATTGTGATTCTACAATGAGATGAATGTTTTCTGTGTTGGGCAGTGAAGTTCGTTAGTTTCTATAAGTCATCCTTACCCATCAAAGTCAGTAAAATTAGGATACACTCCTGTATTTTATTGCTAACCACGAAAAATAAAAAGCATTACTGTGTTAATCAGCACATTTAGTGAGGAGATAAAGGATGGGTGTGATGGCGTTCTAAAAATTCTCTGCCTCCCCTGACATGTTAAGGAGCAGAGCAGCACGGGGCTCTCGTGTCCCCAGCAGAAACAGCCCTGAGAAGAATGGCTCTTCTCACACTGCCATCCCTTCCCTCTGGGATGGCTTCTGGAGGCTATCTGCTTTACTCGCAGCGGCCACGTACAGGTAGAAGTATGACAGGTATATAAATACGTGTTATATGCTGGAGAAAATACCTATCGCATTCTAATTCACAGAAAGGAAATCTACAGAACGTTTTAAAATGAAAAAGACCTTTTTATGCGTGGCTAAGGATTTCTGTCCCTCGGTCTCTTAAGAAACACATAAGATTTACTGACAGGAAGAAGCCGGAGGGCGAATAGGAAAGAGATGGCCCAGATTAATGAATCTGAGAGACAATTCTTCCCAGAAAAACATTAACGCGCGTTCTTAAAGCACAACGTGAGGAGGCCAAAGCACAACGAAAGCCGGGGACAACGATCAGGGGCGGGGCGGCAGCGCGGAGTGCGATCTCCGATTGGCCGAATTTTGCCGCAGACCCCGGGGCAGCAAAGGCGGGGAACGGGGCTGGGGCCGGGAGCGCCGAACCCCGAAACGCGACTCCCGCAGCAGCCCCCCGCGGAGCCCAGGATCCGTCCTTGAATCATCACCCTCATAGAGGGTGGGAAGGAAACGGGCAGGGAAGGAGCCGGGTGGCAGCTCAAGCCGAGCTGGCCCTGGACGGCGACAGGCAAAGCCGAAGGCACGCCCCGGGGGCAGCACCTTGGAGAAACAGAACTCCGCCGCCCCGCTGCCGCCCGCCTGCGGGAAGCTCTCGCTGAGGCGCGCGGGTGGAAAGGGCGGAGACTGAGACCGAGCCCCGCCTCCCTTCGCCCGCCGCAGTTCTCAACCAGGTCGGCTCCCGCGCCATATAGCGCCGCTCGGTGGAGCCTGCCACGCGCAGTGTGGTCTGCGGGGAGCGGCAATATGTCTGGCAGAGGCAAGGGTGGGAAGGGGCTCGGCAAGGGGGGCGCCAAGCGCCACCGTAAGGTGCTGCGCGACAACATCCAGGGCATCACCAAGCCGGCCATCCGCCGCCTGGCGCGGCGTGGGGGCGTCAAGCGCATCTCGGGGCTCATCTACGAGGAGACGCGCGGCGTGCTCAAGGTGTTTTTGGAGAACGTCATCCGCGACGCCGTCACCTACACCGAGCACGCCAAGAGGAAGACGGTCACGGCCATGGACGTGGTGTATGCGCTCAAGCGCCAGGGACGCACCCTCTACGGCTTCGGTGGCTGAACGCCCGTTGCAAACCTAACGCTGCTAAACACCAAGGCTCTTTTCAGAGCCACCCACGCATTCACAACGAGAGCTGTTTATTACTTAAATATCATTAATATAAAAAGTTTCGGTACTTTGTTTTGTAAAATACAATTCTTTCACACTAGCGGGGAAAAAAGTAATTGCAGCTCTTTATAAGAAAAGTTGGGGGCTCTGAAAAGAGCCGTTTGGGTTGTAGTTTAAAACCTTCTTATTTGGAGCTGGTGTACTTGGTGACCGCCTTGGTGCCCTCGGACACCGCGTGCTTGGCCAGCTCGCCGGGCAGCAGCAGCCGCACGGCCGTCTGGATCTCCCGCGACGTGATGGTCGAGCGCTTGTTGTAGTGCGCCAGGCGCGACGCCTCGCCGGCGATGCGCTCGAAGATGTCGTTGACGAACGAGTTCATGATGCTCATGGCTTTAGATGAGATGCCCGTGTCGGGGTGCACCTGCTTCAGCACCTTGTACACGTAGATCGAGTAGCTCTCTTTCCTCGCTCTCTTTCTTTTCTTGTCCCCCTTTTTCTGGGTCTTGGTGACCGCTTTCTTCGAGCCTTTCTTGGGTGCTGGAGCGGATTTTGCCGGCTCAGGCATCCTTAAAAGTTTCTTTCCAAGCTCTTCACCGCAACTCAACAACACCGAAAATGGCGCCTGCCCCTCTATTTATAAGGGCGTTATGCAAATGAGAGGATCGTAATCGTTCAATTCCTATTGGAGTAAAAATTAGAACCGTAATTACAGACACTTCCGCTTGTTGTCGTCACAGTTTTCACAATGTATCTACACAACTATGCTCGATAGACTGGGCTAAGCCAGTGCTGCTTTAACTAGGAGAAATATTTACTCTTGTTCGTGCAATGTTTGATTCTGAAATTATTTAAAATACCAGAATTAGGTAAAAATCTTTATGTTTATAAAAAGCATTTGCAGCTCTTAATGTCCTTTCTATCTTTTTGGTTACTATTATTGTACCACTTTGTAACATGCTTAAGATGTAATTGTGAATTTTTGGGGCATTTTAGTAGCGCCGTATTTCCTAAAGCTAAGATTAGTAATAAACAGCTCTCGTTGTGAATGCGTGGGTGGCTCTGAAAAGAGCCTTGGTGTTTAGCAGCGTTAGGTTTGCAACGGGCGTTCAGCCACCGAAGCCGTAGAGGGTGCGTCCCTGGCGCTTGAGCGCATACACCACGTCCATGGCCGTGACCGTCTTCCTCTTGGCGTGCTCGGTGTAGGTGACGGCGTCGCGGATGACGTTCTCCAAAAACACCTTGAGCACGCCGCGCGTCTCCTCGTAGATGAGCCCCGAGATGCGCTTGACGCCCCCACGCCGCGCCAGGCGGCGGATGGCCGGCTTGGTGATGCCCTGGATGTTGTCGCGCAGCACCTTACGGTGGCGCTTGGCGCCCCCCTTGCCGAGCCCCTTCCCGCCCTTGCCTCTGCCAGACATACTGCCGCTCCCCGCAGACCACACTGCGCGTGGCGAACGCCACCGAGCGGCGCTATATGGCGCGGGAGCCGACCTGGTTGAGAACTGCGGCGGGCGAAGGGAGGCGGGGCTCGGTCTCAGTCTCCGCCCTTTCCACCCGCGCGCCTCAGCGAGAGCTTCCCGCAGGCGGGCGGCCTCTGCCCGGCGCTGCCCCGGGGCTTTGCCTCTCGCCGGCGTGAACCGGGGCCCCGCGCTTCCCCTGCTGGGGTCGCGCTGCCTTCTTCTTCTCTACTTCCCTGTTTCCTCCCCGTTCCCTGTGAGGGTGATGTCTCCAGGGCACCTCCGCCCGCTGTCGCGTGGGCCGCTGTCCCACGTTTCAGGTTCGGCACCGCCGTCCCCATCCCGGTCCCCCCCTTTACTGCCCCGGGGTCTGCGGCAAAATTCGGCCAATCCGAGGTCGCGCTCTGCGCTGCCGCCCCGCCCCACCGACCGTTCCGTCTTCCGCTCGTCGGGAGCGTTCCCAGAGACGGCTTCCCGGCCGCACTCTTTGTTTACTCTTTCCGTGGCGGTTTCGCCTTTCCTTTGTCTTCTGTCTTCTCCTCGGCTGCTCCGCACTAGGCATATCCCTGCTCCTCCGTGCAGGCCAGGAGGCCGCGCCCCGAGCACTATACGTCTCATATTCACACAGAGCTGCGGGAGGGAGCACGGAATGAGGCCCTGAGGGATCCGGAGCAGTCCCTGGGGTTTGCGTTGCGAAATGCAGAGAGCCTGGGGCTCGTAGGGCCAACCTTGGCATGCAGCAGGGGCCCCCGCAGTGAGCTCCCGCGGGCGGGCCGGCCGCACGTCTCAGGGCTGCCGGCAGCCGCCACACACCTTGTGCCAGGTCATACCGAGGGGTGGGCGTGGGTCACTGAAGATCTCTGCCACTCGCATGCGACCAGAGATGAGCAAAAGAAGTCGTGGCACACACTTCCAGAAAGCGTCCACATGACACAATGTAACAGGAACGGTAACCAAATCTTTTTCCTTCAGCTGATCAGAAGGTTTGCTCTTCAGCATTCCTGCTAATGAACTCGTCACACACATTCATCTTACAGCGTGTTGGGCAATATTCAAAAGGAGGTGGATTAGTTGAGGAAGATTTGGGAGCCTATGCTTTAAAATGTGCTTGTAAATGTGCTCCCTTCCCAGGGAGGTGGTGGAGTCGCCATCCCTGGCAGTGTTCAAGAGGCGCCTGGATGAGGAGCTACGAGATATGGTTTAGTAGCTTGTGGTACTAATAGGAATGGGAAGATGGTTGGACTAGATGATCTTGCAGGTCGTTTCCAACCTTGCGATTCTGTAAATATTATTTTACACAGCCAAAAACTATGGCTATGACATATTTGTACCTTTAGCACATGGCACATGTCAAACATCTCAGCCTCTTAAAACGATCAAATTCTTTTTAAGTTCGCATAGATATCAATGTAATTTAATTTCTGAATTGGATTTACAGCATTTGGGCCACATCTCCAGTACATCAGTTGGCAGAACATATTCTTTAAATTCAGCAGGTAATGCGATAGAGTTTTTCACATTTCAAGTTGAGGGTATCCAAAGTCGTACAAGTTTTATTGGTCTCATAACAACTCGAATTCCATTTGAAATCAAAATGTTTTTAATTAAATCAGGTGAATCTTTGTGACTGTGCAGAACAGGCTCCAGTTGCTCACACAGCACCCACAGTGCCCACAAGGCTGCAGAGTCTGCCTGGTTCTTTGCACCTGAAGCTCCGTGTCTAGACTTGTTCCTTAAAGCAGTAGAGTCAGAGCGGTTTAAGCCACTGTCCGAATACACAAGGAACCCTAAAGGAACTCAGGAAACATTTTCTTTCAAAACCAGTTCTTAGGTCTTCCACAGTACAGGCTGTGTCCCACCCTGTACCTCTTTCCTCCAGCAGTAGTGGTACACCTCGAAAAAGAAAAAATGATTGCAAAAATCATCTTCTAAAGCTTATTTGAAATACCTTCACGTCAGGAGCCCCCAGCAGCAGCCACAGATGGGTGTTTTTACTGCAGCCTGAGGGTGGTGTCACGTGGATCAACGTTCGGGATCTCACCCTCAGCTTACATTACCTGCATTTGGCTCATGAGCTTGGACCCAGCGTTAGGAGTAAAACGAGGGAGGGAATATCTGCAGAACTGCTCTGTTTAAATAATAATAATAATAATAATAATAATCTCCAATGTTTCAACTGTGCTTTACTGAAGACAGAGACCCCTTTTCCTCATTCAAATATAAAATGAAAAACTGAGTCATTTATTACATTACAGAATCATAAAGGTTGGAAAAGACCCCCAAGCATCATCAGTTGAACCGTCCACCTACCACCAATAGTTCCCCATTAAACCAGCTGTTGCATTAGGCAGCACCTCAGCACGTCTATGCAAGAAATTACACCATCATTTGAAAAATAAAATCAGTGCCCCAGTGTATTATACACAAATTAGATTACTATTTCCTTGAGCTTAAATAATAATCTACATATATGATTGTACCTATTACAATAGGAACCTGCAAACTGAAGACACGTGAGATTCATTTTTAGAGTGCTTTACTCCATGTGTGGAAAATTAAGGTGAAAAATGATTTTAATACAATCTTTTTAGCTTTTAAACGCTGCCATTCTGAGACTTGATATGTATAGAGATAGTACGAAGTTACCCTGAAACAGAACTCTAACTTAAACCGCTCAGAGGAGAGTTTTATTGTCTTTGTACATCCCGAGTTCTTGAGAACTTGAAGGCGCACTGGGACCCAGAGCTGCAGCTAACAGGGGCACCATAGGGTAAGGATTTCCTCTTCTCTACAGTTTAGTTTTTATGCAAACGAGAGAAAATAATTATTTAAACTCCCTTTGCTACGTCTGGTACGATTTGCCTGAAAGCTGCTGTTCTTTAATCATTGGAGGTTTGGCAGCACTCGGGTCGCTCAGCCAACTTATCCTAGAACTGCCTGACCTACAGGATGTGGAGGTCTGACCCTCAGTGTGGTGGCAGTGCGAGGGTCACAGCATTACAGCCCCTGGTAGCTAGGAATGAAAACAGGGAAGCAGATAAAAGCATCCCAGAGGGTGAAGCTCCAGTTGCAGAAGCGAGCAGAGCACTGAGTGAAATCTGTTGTGCTTGGAATGAGATTGTGGCGAAGAGATTGTGAGTTCTGCAAGGTGTGCTGGGCTTACCCCACACTCAGAGCAGCAGGGCCCTCCCTGGTGACGCCAGCTGCTTGCCACAGGCAGGACGTGCTGCACTCCCACAGCTGGATACAGCGCCCTGGGCTTTCTTTGGCATTCCAGTGCTTTGGTGCAGGTATTGCAACACATCGGAGATGCACAGATTTCTGTCTTGGAGACTCAATATAAAAAAGATGTGCTTGAGAAAACAACGACCTTTGCAGTTCTTCGGGAGGAAAAATAAGCGCCCGGTGATATTTAGCTGCAGAAAGCTAGGATCAATAAAACAGCCTCATAAAAATGTAATAGCTTTACATTTACCCGCTTACAAACAGAACCATGAGGCACAGGTGAGGTCACCAGATGGGACCAGCCTGCTGCACCAGCCAGCTCTTCCACTACGTCCAGACCAACAATCCCCAATCGCTCACTTCAATTACAGAAGAGCCCTACCTAGAGAGCTCCTCTGTTACAGCAGGGATCTGCTATAGGTGCTATTTTCTTCTTTCAAAGCAGCCCTCTTCCTTGGAGGAAGTGCTGTGGCCTTCTTGCAGTCACGGGCAGCCCCGGGGAACATACCAGAAGGAGAAGTCAGGCAGCCTTTCAAGTAACTCACATCGACAAATCGGAGGTGCTTTAGCAGTGCTTTTGGATGATGCTTGCATCTGCAAATTCCTATCAGATTGCCTACAATTAACTGACCTAACAGGAGAGTAGCTACGCAGTGAGACCATTTAAAAGACCAGCAGGTTTGGAAATCCTGCTTTAAACAGAAGCCTGCCACAGCTGCACAGTTTTTCTGGAAGTAAAAATGCTACAGTTGGTGCCCTACTGGGCAAGCCAGAGTAGTTCGGGATTCAGATCAAATTCAGTTATTCTCCCTGCAGCATTTCCCAACCTCTTTCTAAGTAAGTTCAGCTGCAGGACAACTTCACAATATTAAGATCAGGGCCTACACAGCAAGTTTGAGGCATTCATCAACTTGTTTTCCTACTTCATGGTTACTCATCTCGTAGCTAAGATTATCTTATAGCATAAAGCCATGCTACATAGTAAAACACAAACCATTAATGTTGAGCAGACAAAACATGAAACAGTAGGGTATTTGTTTCTTAATTACAAGTCAAACACCAAAAGTCAGCAAAAAAAGTTATAAAGAAAATAACTGAAGACTAATATACAAATGTTACTCGATGCATTAAAAACAAAGGCAGCGCATAAGAAACACTTAACATGAAGGTTATTTTCTTAATAAAAGCAACTCAACTCTTTTCTGAGAAAGTGGGTGGCTCTGAAAAGAGCCTTTGGATTATATTATGTTTTGCAAAACCTGAACGGCTTTGTCGGCTGAGATTACTTGCTTTTAGCCTTGTGACTCTCAGTCTTCTTGGGCAGCAGCACGGCCTGGATGTTGGGCAGCACCCCGCCCTGCGCGATGGTGACCTTGCCCAGCAGCTTGTTGAGCTCCTCGTCGTTGCGGATGGCCAGCTGCAGGTGGCGCGGGATGATGCGCGTCTTCTTGTTGTCGCGGGCCGCGTTGCCCGCCAGCTCCAGGATCTCGGCCGTCAGGTACTCCAGCACGGCCGCCATATACACGGGCGCTCCGGCCCCCACCCGCTCCGCGTAGTTACCTTTCCGCAGCAGCCGGTGCACGCGGCCCACGGGGAACTGCAGCCCAGCTCGTGATGAACGGGACTTGGCCTTAGCTCTAACCTTCCCGCCCTGCTTCCCGCGGCCCGACATGGTATCGCTGCTAATAAGAGCCCGTACTACCAACAAAGCCAGAAATAACACAGAGGAAATCATACTGACGCACGGGCTCGTCCCCTTTTATCCCTTCCCAGAGCGGGAGTAGCGCTTGGTGATTGGCTGGGAACTACAATTGTGAAAACAACCAATGAAAGAGCGGATCTTATTGCAACCAATCAGAGACAAAGAAACACCCCTTACGGAAAGGACCAATCGCATTGCACGAATTGGAGCCTCTGTATTTGCATAACAGCCCTATAAATAAGGGCGCCTCAGCCATCTTAGCCACAGTTCTCTTTCCAGTAGGTGGAAGGAAGCGTGCTCGAAATGCCTGAGCCGGCCAAGTCCGCTCCCGCCCCCAAGAAGGGCTCTAAGAAGGCGGTCACCAAGACCCAGAAGAAGGGCGACAAGAAGCGCAAGAAGAGCCGCAAGGAGAGCTACTCGATCTACGTGTACAAGGTGCTGAAGCAGGTGCACCCCGACACGGGCATCTCGTCCAAGGCCATGGGCATCATGAACTCGTTCGTCAACGACATCTTCGAGCGCATCGCCGGCGAGGCGTCGCGCCTGGCGCACTACAACAAGCGCTCGACCATCACGTCGCGGGAGATCCAGACGGCCGTGCGGCTGCTGCTGCCCGGCGAGCTGGCCAAGCACGCGGTGTCCGAGGGCACCAAGGCGGTCACCAAGTACACCAGCTCCAAGTAGAGCGGTCCTGATCCTCACTTTGAACCCAAAGGCTCTTTTCAGAGCCACCCACCTGTTCGCTGAAAGAGCTTTAACACAGCATGTCTGCGTATCTGATTGCCTCGGAAGCTTAAATAAAACAAGACTATTATATCTGGACGGTTCCTGCTAGGTTCCAGGTTATTTAGGGCAAGCACTAAATAAAGGTATATTCCCAGATTCATTGGTTAATGCTTTGTGGTGTTAAACAATTTCAATGTGATTCATAACGCGTTTGTTATGCGTCTGTGTTATTTCGTTATCCAATAAACACAAGTGGTGTCTTTTAACTTCGATTTTAGTAGTTGCCATGCAGTAATACACAACTTGACTCTTAAAGATATCACCTACCTTTCAATAGCTCTGCTAACATATTTATTAGAGGAGAAAACAAAGAACTGTAGTCTTTTTTTGCCTAAGTAGTCTTACCGTTTCTCTAAGCTTAAATTTTGGTTGTGAGAAGAGAACGATTACCGCTGCAGACCTGAAAACAACGACACGAGTGAGGGCGCGGTGGGACAGACGCTTTCGGAGCGGAGCTGTCAGGACGCGCCGGCTCGGCGGCAGCGCTCCGTGCCGAGTTCGCAGCGCGGGCTTTTTGAATCTTCCCAACCGTCCAATAAGCGGCCGCGGCCTCTCCTATCATCCAATCAGAACGGGCCGCAGGCAGAGCCGGGCGTCCCAGGCAGCCCCGCGCCGCTCCGTGTCCGTCCGGCAGCGGCCCCGGTGAGCTCCGGGAGCGCTGTGCCCGGCGATGAGAGAGAGAGGGAGGGAGGTGGCGGTCGCGCTGCCTGCTCCGCCCCGGCTCCGTTCTCCGGCTCTAAGAGCAGTTTTGTGAAAAGGTGCAGGAATTAAAACGTCTCCCGCCGAGCGGAAAGGTCACCGCCAAGGACGCGGAGGAGCCGTACTGGAGAGCTGGCAGCGACGGTCCCTAAGAGGCGTGGCGGTAGCACGCAGACTGTTAGGAACCGCATTGTCTGAGTTAAAGCACCGAGAGAGACCTGCGTGCCCCGGAGCGATACCCGCCCCAGCAGTCCCTTTAACACACGCACCTCCGTCTTGCGGTGCTCAGACAAAGGCAGCCCGAAGAGAGAGTTATTTTTTTTTTCAGAGAGCGCACACTTTATTTTTTCCAGCCCTAGCTTAACCACGTCCGGCAGCGCAGCGTCCTGCGCTTTTTGCAGGCGAGCATCCCACCCGATCGCGAGTAAATAATGGCGAATTGTGAGCTTCGCTGCAGGCATGGAGCTCACTGTCCGAGTGTCTCAGCTCTTTTTCGGACAGTGGTGGGTGGCTCTTAAAAGAGCCGTTGGGTTTAAGTATTTCTACTTCAATACTTCACTTCTTGGCCGCCGCCTTCTTCGCCTTGGCTGCCTTGGGTTTGGCTGCCTTGGATTTGGCAGCTTTGGGCTTCACCGCCTTTGCCTTGGCCGGGCTTTTGGCAGTCGCCGCCTTTTTGGGCTTGGCAGCCTTGGTCGCCTTCTTGGGGCTCTTGGCCGCCTTCTTGGTGGCTGCGGCCGCCGGCTTCTTGGCTTTCTTGGGGCTCTTCTTCGCCGCCGCCGCCTTCTTAGGCTTTTTGGCGGCGCTGGCAGGTTTCTTGGCCGCCGGCTTCTTGGGCTTGGCCGCGGGCGTTTTCTTCCTGGGAGCCTTCTCCTTCACCTCTCCCGGCTTCTTGCTCAGGCGGAACGAGCCCGAGGCTCCGGTGCCCTTGGTCTGCACCAGGGTGCCCTTGCTGACCAGGCTCTTGAGCCCCAGCTTGATGCGGCTGTTGTTCTTCTCCACGTCGTAGCCGCCGGCGGCCAGCGCCTTCTTGAGCGCGGCGAGGGAGAGCCCCTTGCGCTCCTTGGAGGCGGACACGGCCTTGGTGATCAGCTCGGTGACGCTGGGGCCCGCGGGCTTGCGGGCTTTGGCGCCGCCCGCCGCCTTCTTCGGCTTCTTGGCGGCGGCCTTGGCGGCGGGGGCCGCGACAGCGGGAGCGGCGGCGGGAGCGGTCTCCGACATCGCGGCAGAGACTTCTTCCTAATCAAAAGAAAGTAATTGGGCTACAGTAACCCCGATGCCTGAATTTATAGCGAAGCGGTGATCTGTGATTGGTGCTTTGCAGAGCCCGCCTAACTGTTAGCCAGGAAGAGCTTTCCGTCCTCCGAGTCTGTGTTTCTTCGGAGTTATAAATTCGTATTTTTTGGAAAATGCCGGTCGCGAAATCACCCCACTTTCTTCAGGGGGTGAAGGGAAGACCTTGAAGCTTCATTCTGAGGAGTTTGTCGCCGCGGGCATCCAGGACGAGAGTAAAAAGACGCGTTTAACGTGCCGTCCTGCGTCCGGGAAGACCCTGGGGAAGGCGAACTTTCGTTTTTCCGTCTAAATTAAAATAAAACCTTTCGTCAAAAAATCTCCCCCGCAGCGCAGATTTGTTCTTTAGGGGCTTTTCTGCGGAACAGGATGGATACCGAGGGGGCAGCTTCAATACTTTTGTCGCAAATTGAGTTCAAAGAGAAGGAAGTAACACAATTTCGTGGCTGAGCTTTGAATATGGATAGAGAATCGCCTCCCTGAACCATATCTTTTAACTATTAAGAATACGGTATTCTCACAAAATTCTGTGCTTTGAGAAAGTAAGAGACATGCAGAGGAATGCATGCACTGGAACTTGTCAGTGTTCCTCGTGTTTTGTTACGTTCTGAGAGGGAATGGCAGCATTTTGATTTATTTTTTTTTTGTTTTGTTTTGTTTTTGGAAATAGTTTCTGTGTATAAAAACGAAGCTGTTTTCGCCTCGTTAATAAAGTCGAAATAAGCTGCAAGCTCGATGTTTTGTCCTTTACAGTACGGTACATTCCTGTTCTTAAAACTTGTGAAAGTCAGAAGCAAGAAGTAAGGAGAAAAACGTCCTGCAGGTATATATACATAAAGGTGTGTCACAGTATCCTCAAATATTAATGGAACAAACTGAAGCCTCTCTTCTCCCCAAATAAGTATAATAATATGGAAATCCGACCTCTGAGAACAGAACGACTCATACAACATTTATTTACGTGTATTTGGATATAGGCTCTTTTCCACCGTAAGCTTTATAAGATCCGTAATTCTCTTCTTAAGAGAAAAAAAGAAAGCAGACAAATCCTCACAATAGAAATGCTCATATATTGACATACTTTTCAGATAATCCTCACAAGTTAAAATCAGCTTTGATTTTCACTTAATTATTGTCTCACCAAGTGACAAATGAAAACAATTCTGTTTGCTCATTAGTTTAAGCAGTGATAAGGATTGATGGCGATAATTTTGGAGCTGTTCAGAAGTCAGAAGCCTCAACTGGTTTCTAATTAGGAAGCAGACTGGAATTTATCCCTTCATTGAAAAATAACAAATTAACCCCCAAATTATTGTTTTGTCCCACTGCACTTTAGAAATAGCTACCATACAAAACGCCAGTGGGCTGTTATGTAAGAGAACATCTCTTGTAGCACTGATGAATCTGAGATTTGTGAAGATAAATAATACTCTGCAGAAGGCCTTGTCGTGTAGTCTTACTGATCCAGTGGTCAAGATACCATTGAGTTATTCCTAACATTAAGTGGTTTTAGTTTAAACGAAGTATACCAAAATAGCAAGGAGTATTGAGATACATTAGAATAGCCAGAGTGTAAACAATGAGCTGCCACTGTTTTATCTTCTCACGTAATTCTGTTTTTATTTTGCCATGTCTGTATGCATGCCAGCCGATACATTGAAGGAGAGGAAAATAAAGGCAGAGGAAGGGGAGATTCTGGCTGTTCAGTACCCCACTGCTGAAGCCAGGCTGATAGGCGCCCTGAGTTGGGCTCTGAGATCTGCCACGCGTTTCAGATGGTGTCGTTCCCAGGTAAGCAGCCAGGGCAAATCCACAGTAACCACAGAGCTAAGGCTGGGCACCTGCATGAGAGATGGGAATAAAATTCTGAGAGACAAAAAGACAGTTGCTAGAAAAGGAGATGATGCTTATTTCCCCAATCAGTTAGATGGAGATTTCTGTAAAACAGAATCAGTCTGCAAGTGATAGAGAGAACAGAGCTAGGAAGGGTTGTCAGGTATGCAGGTCTGTTTGATGTAGGGCACTCTTCTGGGTTAGAAGTGCAGGCAGTGGTGGTGATCATCTGATCTGATGGATGTTGGGCTTCCCCTCATTTAATTCTCAATGGGTTGATATAAATCCAAATGTTTTTAAACTTATCCCTCCCTCAAGTGCTGAGTCACACTTCTGAAGTTCCTTGTTTTTCCCTGGCAGTCTGAGACACCTGAATACAGACCTGGCAGTTCGCATCCAACACCGAGCTGTCAGCATCCCTCATCCTGCCTGTTCCTCAGGCATCAGACCTGCCCTGGACTGCACAGGGCACACCGCTGGCCTCCTTTTTCTGATCACTGAGAAGTTTCTTGGTCTTGACTGCTATTTCTGAAAAGTTTTTGAAGAGCAGAGAGTGGGCCTTTAGAGCTATGAGGTGGTGTGAATAGAGCTTTTTCCTTAGCCTTTCTTCTTCTTTCTTCTTCTTCTTTCCTTTTCCTTTTCCTTTTCCCTTCCGTTTTCCTTTTCCTTTTCCTTTTCCTTTTCCTTTTCCTTTTCCTTTTCCTTTTCCTTTTCCTTTTCCTTTTCTTTTTCTTTCTCCTTTCTTCTTCTTTTCCTTTTCCCCCTTTCCCTTCTCTTTTCCATTTTCCTTTTTCCTTTTCCTGTTGATTTTTCCCTCCCTTGGGTGTGGAATCGAATTTCTCTATTTAATCAGATAAAATAAACGTCAGAAACTCTGAACAACTTTCAAGTTGCTTTTCTGGAAATAGCTGTTGAGAGAAAAACTTGATTATTTTTCTCATTGAGACACAGGCCCCACATGGAGGAAAAACAGATCAGACATTAGACAGGTATGGGCAGATTAAACACACAAACTACAGGAAAACGGTATGAATAAGCTAAAGACTACACTCATTTAATGATATTTACTCTTCTTAGCACGTTGAAGACCCAGTGAGATTATTAATTTTTAATATAAGAATCCTATTCTCTGGACAAAGGATGTTTTTGCATGCATTCAGGTAACTACTCTTAATCATTAAAAAATATATATATAAATATATATATAACAAGATAAAGAAACATTAGTCAAGTTTTTGCTGCAAGTTTATTGCCAACACCGATTCAACAATTGCAAAGTTTATGTAGTAAGGAAGAATTAAGATGACAAAATGCCATTGGTAATAAAGTTACATGTATTGCTTGACATATATACCTCAACAAAACTAAGAAAAATATGTCACCAGATGTTCCAGTGTTAAGGCATCACATGTCCTAATAAATGTATCTATTTTGCCTTCTAATCTATTACCTGCAGCAACACAACTGTTTAGAAGGCTGAGAAAAGCATTTTTCTATTTGGTATAAGCCAAGAAACCTAGTTCTAAAATCATGCAAAATAATATGACCCATACTGGAACAGCCTGTTGATGTTATCGAGACAGATGGAGATATTTTGTTTTCTATCTCTAGGAAATTGAATGTAAGAAAGTTCCCTTGCAGGTGCATAGTAGGAGGGTCTCTACTGCTGCTTTCTTTCTTCAACGCATGTACATTGCCACTACACTGTTTCATGTTTGTCTTCAGGAACGATTTTGGCCTCTGCTATATTCAAAGCAGGACAAAAGCAAAACAAATGAAGAAAAAAAGTTTCTCATTCTTGTCAGTCTAACACAGTGGAGTGATAAATATATCTAGAAGTAAGTGTACCTTTGAGGTACATCATATTACTGAGTTCTTAAGGGTAGAGATACAAAAGGGATGTTCCCACCACACTCCTCCCATCATAGAAGGGTCTAGTAGTCTCCATGGTAGTTTTCCTATTTACTTAGGTGCAGCAAAGCAGGATTGCTGTGATGTGAACACTTGAAAATAACGACAGTGATTTGTAAGACTGCAGTGATTTTACTATCACAGAATAGTGGAAGTTGGAAAGCATCTCTGCAGATCATTGAGTGTAAAGCTCAGGATCAAAGCATGGCCAGCTAGAGCAGGGAGACATTACAACCTCTATGGGCAAACAGTTCTGCTGTTAGACCACTTTTGCAGTAAAAAACTTATATATATTATGTAAGTTTTAGTAGAATTCCCTGTGTTTTTGTTTCTGCTGATTTCTTCCTGTCCTGTCACTGGGCAGTTCTCATCAGTGCTGAGAGGAGGGGAAAAAATCACCTCCATCAGTACTAGTTTGTAATTAGTACTTATCCATGTTAATTTATGAAACCCATATACAGATTAATGATGAATTGTACTCCTGCCATTTTTTACCTGTGGTCAATAATTAAAAGTAGCTTCAGAAAAAACATTGTTAGCTCTCACACAGTTTTATTTTCAAGGCTTGTCGAGACCGTTTTGAATTGCCCTGTTTTGGCTTTGTGGTCATGTTGTCCATGAGTGTAGGACTTGTAATAGCTAGTTGGAGTCTTGGCAAATCTGCTATTTCAAATAAGAATACAACCCCAAACCCCTAAAACCAGAGTACATCAATAGGTGATGTATTGGTGTATTTTTTGTACAAAAATGAAAAACAAAACAAAACAAAAAAGGGGGGTGATTGAAGTCCCTAATCAGGACCTAGTGGATTCTTGCATGTGAGTAGCTAAAAGAAACACAACAATGCCACTCTCCTCTCTGCCATGTTTGCTAGGCAGCAAAAATCAGAACTGTCCCTTTTCATGACTGAAGATGAAAATCTCTTTATCCACTTGGAAAACACGGAACAGAAATCCCCACATAACTATGTTTTGTTTCTCTACACCCATCACTGAGTATCATTACTATTATTATTATATAGGAATCTGATTTATGAACAGAATTTTGTTCTACCGGGGATACAATTGTAGTCTTGTTTGCAGCAGCAGCAGAAGAGGAAGCACATAAATAAAGGACACATATGCCAAGGTGTGGAAATGAAACATAACCCCTACTATAACTCTCACTAAATGCCTGGAAAAAGAGAAAAAAAATGGTAATGCACAACACAGCTAGATTCCAGAGAGTCAGATTATAAGTACTAATCCATTCAGTCCTGTAAATCAACACTAGATCATCAACATAGAACATCCACATCCTATCCCTTCAGTAGCAGTGAGGATGTTTATGTTCTTAGGTGCCATTTCATAAGATATCGTGCTAAGTGAAAGGAATGCCGAAAGCTTACCTGTGGTAATACTCAGTAGATCCAGATCTACACCCTGCCTGAAAATCACTGTTACTCTTAAAGTGTCTAAATAACATGGGCAAGAACTAAGCTACAGGGCCACAGGCTCAGCCTACCCCAGGAAAGGAACACCTTGTTACCACGTCAGGCAAATTCAAGGAAGGTGTAAAACTACTTGCTCCAAAATTAACTTCAGAAAGACTCTCAGTAGAAAATGGAATATTTCTCTATAGCTAACTGATACAGTGCAGATTTTATCTCCATTTCAATTTTACCTAATTTTGCAAATTTTCACAAGTGTAGGAAAATAGTATAACTAAAATTACTAATCAGGGAAACTTTGGCTACCACAAAACAAACACACACACACTGATAACAAAATTATATTTGAAAGTTTATAATTGCCATTTATTAAATAAGAAAGTTGCATCAAACTGTATTCTAAAAGAGACAGTCTTGGGCCTGGTATAAATTTATTATTAATTTGAATAATAGTTTACAGTGAATATCTAGAAGTGCTACAAGTGCCAACAATTCCACAATTCCATTGTAGAGGAAATGGACCTGGGGGTATTGATTGATGCTGGACTGAACATGAGCCAGCAGTGTGCCCAGGTGGCCAAGAATGCCAATGGCATCCTGGCTTGTATCAGAAATAGTGTGACCAGCAGGAACAGAGAAGTAATTGTCCCCCTGTACTCAGCACTGGTGAGGCCGCACCTCAAGTACTGTGTCCAGTTTTGGGCCCCTCGCTGTAAGAAAGACATTGAGGCCCTGGAGCGTGTTCAGAGAACACGCTATAAAGCTGGTGAGGGGTCTGGAGCACAGGACTTATGAGGAGCGGCTGAAGGAGCTGGGATTGTTCAGTCTAGAGAAGAGGAGGCTCAGGGGAGACCTTATTGCTCTCTATAACTACCTGAAGGGAGGTTGTAGTGAGCTGGGGGTCAGCCTCTTCTCTCGTGTGACAGTGATAGGACTAGAGGGAATGGCTTCAAGCTGCGCCAGGGAAGGTTCAGGCTGGACATTAGGGAATACTACTACTCTGAAAGGGTGGTCAGGCACTGGAATGGGCTGCCCAGGGAGGTGGTGGAGTCACCGACCCTGGAGGTGTTCAAGGAACGTTTGGATGTTGTGTTGAGGGACATGGTTTAGCGAGAACCATTGGCAATGGGTGAATGGTTGGACTGGATGATCCTGTGGGTCTTTTCCAACCTTGGTGATTCTATGATTCTATGAATTAATCTAGAATAATGAAGGTTAGAAAGTGAAAAATTCCTTGTGAACTGAAGATATTATCTTCAAAATTGTGAATTTCACTTGGAAATAAATGTATCAGCTTTAGGGTAGCAGTTGACTAGCACCTGAAATGATCTGCATCTTCAGGTTATAACTATAACCTGTAATGATATAGATACAACTTGATAACAAATCAAGGGAGGAAAATAAGAATTAAGGGAGGAACTTAATGACTACATCTGCAACACAAATGAAGAAGATCTCCCATTGTAGTCAGGACTAGAGTGGTCACACTGTGTTTTTTGCCTGGCTTTTGTACTGGATGACAGATAAGAAGAAGTAAAAAAAAAGAAGGAAACATGCAGGAGAAAGCAACAGCAACTATCATAAGACTAGGAGCTACTCCCTAATAAAAGGGCACATACAGCTGGAATTGCCTGACTCAAAGAGAAGGCTGAAAAATTAATTTTCCTTCAGAAACAGTTAAACCATTGAGGGGAAGGGAATTATATTTGCTCAATGTATATTGTTGAAAATGTAAGAACGTACATGAAAATATTTGTGGCAGCAAGTTAAAAGTAATAATTTCTAATAATGAGTGGAATGACACACTGGGGGGGTACAGCTGGGGAGGAGTGTGGAGTGTCCAATGGTCAGTGAAACTTAACTATTGTCAGATATAAAAAAAGGTTTGATTGTTGATAGTGAGTGGAGGACAATAAAATTGCTGATGCTTTGAAACTCGTAATTGTCTCATAACTATAGATCAGAGAGAATCTGTGTGGGCAAGGGAGGGTGCTTAATGCACTTTGCTTTGCATTCAGTAACGTTTTTGGCATAATCTCCCGCAGCACTCTCATTTGGGATCTCACTTGGGATCCAAGGGAGTTTAGGCAGTTCAGCAGGCCGTCAGATCCTTGAAAATTGGCTATAGAGTGAGTTTAAAGCACAGCAGTTAACAGCTTAGAGAAGAACAACTCATAGAAGATGAGTATATCCCAGGGCTTCATACTATTTTACTGTATTCTGTGATGTCCTAGATGATAAGACAAGGCTGTACGCTTAGCATGTG
Source organism: Pavo muticus (assembly GCA_016647715.1). Taxonomy (NCBI): domain Eukaryota; kingdom Metazoa; phylum Chordata; class Aves; order Galliformes; family Phasianidae; genus Pavo; species Pavo muticus. The sequence continues at coordinate 2,795,780 of JACDJE010000012.1, forward strand.
TAGAAGACACTAAGTTAGGGAGGGTAGGGAGAGCAAAAATTAAGACATTCAGTTCAAAGGGACTTTAGTAAATTTGAAGATTCAGCCAAAAGAAATCTCATGCAGTTTTTTATGGAGAAATGCAAATTTCTGCACATAAAACAGAACAACCATTTGCATCAGCATGGGCTAGGAAATGACAGGCCTGAGCTCCATGCTAAGGTTAGGGTCATCTTTCCCAACTGCTGGGCCCTCAAAGGGATGACTGTTGCTGTGTTCAGAACCTAAGAATAAATAAAGCCATGTAAGCAGCTGAGGTTTCAAATGAAACATTTGGTTTTCCAACAAAAATATTACTGAAACAAAGACAAAAGCACAGCAGTAGTGTCTGGAGCCACCGACACAACACACGTCACCATTTTACAGACTTGGCTTCCTCCAGAAACACACAGCTCAAGACAAAATCAAGTATCTTTTAACAGGACTGTGAACAGTAGGTTCATTTCTTTGAAAACTATGTCCCAGAAAGGCTGCTTGGAAGAGACAGTATTTCAGCTGCTGTTAAGTACTTGCAACTCTATAGGAGCTGGCAGAGTTCAAAAGAAATGCTTCTTGCCCAGTGCATCTCTGCAGGATCCCAGGCAAGGAGAGGGACTTAATAGCTTCTGCTGTGTAGAAAATGTTGTTCTTGACAGACTTCTGTGATATGTTACTCACGCTTAATGTAGCTTAATGTATCAACGTATCAGGAGACCTGTGCACCTCAAATACCCCTTTGGAAAGCAAAGTAATAATTTAAGGGAAGCAGCCACATATCAGCTGAGTTGTTGAGCAGCTGGGTTGCTGCCCCTCACCCAAGTGCAGGACCAGACATGCATGGTGTGCTACAGAGCTCTGACCTCATGGGACACCCTACTCCTGGAAAATCACCTGCAGGGACATCGGAGAAGCCTGGTTCTGGACTGAGCCCTTTGCTGTCTCCCTGGGGGAAGCCTGGAGTCCAAGGAGGACAACAAGGGCAAAGCAGTGCACTGGAGCCTATTCTCAACTTACTGCCCTGTCTTGTCTCTCCTGTTCTAAAACAGCTTAACTCGAGGAACTAGATATTTACTATCTTCCCAACACCCCAGCACTAGTTTAGGAGTTCGTTCAGCCTTTCCCCATATTGCTACTCAGCTATACCAGCTATCTAGGGAGCCTGTCAGTACCTGCCCTTGCCTCACTAGCCTGGGGAGAACTGCTAGGCTGCCAAGTGGCTTGAGACAGTGGAAAGAGACCTATGTATTTTAGCCTGTAGTTTGTGTGTAGTGTGTGGGGGGGGGGACAATGCCTTTGGAATCCTCCTCCTGTCAAGGTGGACATCAGACTCACAGTGTTCGGGTGTGCATTCCAAGGACAACATTCCTTGCGAAATGTGTGTGCAGTGGCCCTTCCTGCCATCGCTGCTGGAGACCAACGCTGTGATATCATCATTTTCCATGAGGAAATGGCAGCCAGATCCTGCTGGTTTGCAGAGGAACAGAGCAGTAACTCAGACAGCATGCACTTACTCTTTTGTGGGCAGCTGGCATGGCACAAAGGAAGTGAGAGGTCTTCTGGAAAATTTTGCCCATGTGGATCATATTCTGATGTGCAAGAAGCCACACTCTGTGCACAGCAAATGGCTGACCTCAAAGGTCAGCATAGGCTGCTGGGCCATCCCGGAGCACTTTCCTTGCCCTATTGGACCCTGTGTGGTTTCTAGACACGGCAGCAAGAGAAAGGTTATCAACAATCCAAAGCAGCCCCATTTCTTGGATCAGAAAGAGGGCGGCTGTGAACACCAGAATCTCAGCTTTGCAGCGTGGCACAGAAGGTGGAGTACGTGGGCATGGGGATACAGAGAATGAGGACTACTGGGGTAGATTTAGACACCTGGATTGTACCTGATGTGTAGTTTGCAGTCGTATCCACATGTGACAGGTTGCCATCCACTGCATTTCCCTGCAGTCAATGTCCAGTGCTCTGTAAACATTTTCTTTTAGACATCCCACACGAGAAGAATTTGATATTTAATATGACATTTACTTACTTACATGAGATTTTGACTTAAGAGAGTTATGCAGTTATTTTCTGAGATCAAATCAGAAACATAATGTATCAATTGTGATATACAGCTGAATATCATTGCAAATATGATTCTCATTACTGGTCTCTATATACTCGTTGTTACAACAGCAACCTTCCTCAGTCAGCCAAAAGGAATAAGTTGTTTGTACCCTCTAGCCCGTTGCTCTCCTCAAAATTTGTTCTGTATGTTGTCCAGTTTCTATAGCTCATGTTGGGCTGAACCACATGCACGTTGCCACTTCCCACTCTCCATGATGCCGTAGAAGGAAGAAAATAATTTTTTTGTCATCATCTGAGGGAACCTGGTGATTCACTGACACTTCTGTCTTATTTTTAACCAGTTACTCTCCAGTCTCCCTGGTGTTGACATAAGTTCATCTTTCTTTACCAAGGTTCATTACTTTTCTTCTCCCCTTCTCCTCTCTGCTGTGGGGTGGGCTGGTCTGCCACAAATACCCAGGTTCTCACTTCAAGGGAAAAATCTGTTTCATTTCCCCTGATAGCCCAGGTGAGATCTGGTATGTTTTCAGCACGGCAGATAACAGGAGCACGGAGCAATGCAAAGTCAGGGTCTGTATGACCTTTCTCATTCACAAAGAAAAGATCACAATTCCATTTTATTCCCCTTCGTAATCGACAGATAATATCTCAGTTAGAGAATGAAGTAGCATTTGTCTGTGAGTGGACAGAGCAAGAAGTACCAATTCACCAATACTGATAAAACACTGCAAACTACTAGTTTGATAAATAAAGACAGCTTTCCAGATTATTCACATATGTTTCTACAGTATAATGTCTGGCAGTATTTTGTTTTTATTTTTGTCTGATATTGATCTGAGATCCGATATCTGAAATTCCATTTCCATTTCATTAATGATTTTATTTCTAAAGTCAGGATTAATTGATAACTGTGTATTCTGATTTGTAATTCCAAGGTTTCCAGTGCAGATACAAAACCCTCCAGAAGTCCTCTCTAGTGCTAGACTTTAAACACAAATGAGAAAACATCATGTTAGTTACCTGCAGGATGAAGAAAACTGAAATATGAGCATGGCAGCCAGAAACTTGCAAATGTAATCCAAAAGATGAGTGCAAAATTCATATGGACAGACAGCAAGTGTTCTCAGTGCACCAGGGTCGTTTGCCTCTGCCTTGCAGAATTAGATGTCTCGAATCCATATTTTTTAGTATATGTATGTACTAAATATTTCTTTAAATGGCAAATGCTATTGCTAGAGCACTGTCACTACCAGGTATTAGCAGAGGTTGAGGAGCGGAAAGGAAAGACTTCTGGAATACAGCATTCTGCTGCTAATGAGGCATTTGTAAGTGAGGGAAAAGCCATCATAACTAACTTAGAAACAAACAAGCAAAGCAGTTCTTTAGGCTACAAACAGCAGAAGATGCATGGTAACTCCTCTGAGGTAGAGAAAGGATGTACAAGGAGGACTATAACAAATCTAAAGGGATTTAGATTGCGACAAACTATATGATTACTTAGATATAGCTAGGCATTACTCATCTGTGCAACCAGAGGCATAGTTGTTAATGTTCACTGAAAAAAAAAATGCGGATGCTTCTACTAAGTGAACTACAGCAGCTAAAAAGCACATAAAGGTGATACTGACCATGAAAATATTTAAGGGTAGTGAAAGAAACAACTTTTGAATAGTCAGGATAATTATCTCCCATTTTAAGCTTAATATCTGACCAAAATTTGAACAAAAACCTCCTTCAGCTACATGGCAGAATTAAATTCCTCTATTGTTAAGCAGACTGAAATTTCAGTTTAGTACCTAGCGGTTCAGTAAATGATTTATGTTCTAATTATGGTAGAATTTGAAAATAATGTGTTGAAATGATGCTTGAGAGGACAGAATAAAATCAAACTTGAGAGATGATAACCCGGTACTTACAAAACCAAACAAATGAGCCAAACTGAAAAGTGATAACAACTTCATATCAATGTACCTATCTAAAAAATCTTCTATTTTATCTTCTGGTGAATATAAGCTAATAGACTCAGACATCCTTGTGTAAAAAAGGGAAAGAGTATCCGTTTCCCTATTTTAGAAATAGAAATCAAACAGTGAAAACTGTACTTCAGAAATTCTGGCAGCACAAATGTGCAAAGCCCACCCAAAGTGCAAAGGCAGTACGGCAAGGCTTCAAAACATTAAAACTTCTGAAGAAAAGTTCATTAAATTCTAAATACATGGGAAAAAAAAAAAGAGAGAAAACAATAAATGAACAGTAGAGAGAAAACATTGGGAATTTAAAGTAATTCAAACAAATAGGGGTGGAGCAAAATAATAAAATACAAGTACATACTTGTGACAAAAAGGTCTATACAAATACTGATAAAGGGAGGAAAAACACTTTCCAGTTCTCACGACCATTTACTAAGTGGGGAGTATTCACTTGAGAGGGTGGGATCCTTACAGCACTACTCAGCTTTGAACTGGGGGGCGCTGCACGATCACCCGCTATGCGGGAGGCAACAAAAACGGCGGGAACCCCTCCCTCTCCTTTTCGCGCGCGCGCGCGCGCGCGCGCTCCCACCGCAGTCCCCAATCAGGTCGGCTCTCGCACTACAAATAGCCGCGCTCCCCATCGGTCCCCACGTATTTGTTCTCGATTACTGCAGCTGTCATGTCTGGCAGAGGCAAAGGCGGGAAGGGGCTCGGCAAGGGGGGCGCCAAGCGCCACCGCAAGGTGCTGCGCGACAACATCCAGGGCATCACCAAGCCGGCCATCCGCCGCCTGGCGCGGCGCGGCGGCGTCAAGCGCATCTCGGGGCTCATCTACGAGGAGACGCGCGGCGTGCTCAAGGTATTCCTGGAGAACGTCATCCGCGACGCCGTCACCTACACCGAGCACGCCAAGAGGAAGACGGTCACGGCCATGGACGTGGTGTATGCGCTCAAGCGCCAGGGACGCACCCTATACGGCTTCGGCGGTTAAACTCGTATTCGATAAAAGCTTTCTTTCAGCAACCCAAAGGCTCTTTTCAGAGCCGCCCACTTACGCTGGAAAAAAGAGCTGTGTCGCTTCAACCTGGTTATGATTTAATGTTAAAATCACTCATTAACAACTTTGATGTGTAATTCACTTGCAAGGCGGTCCTATTGAGATTAAAGTACTGAGCTGTTAGCTGAAGCTCCGGTTCGCTATTCGATTAGGGATCATCACTCAAGTAAACAGTATATACAGAGCCATATCAACAGCCAAGCAGGCAGGTGACAGCCTTAGCGCTTGCTTCACCGAGAAATTTGGTTAAATCGTAGGGGAGGCTCCCTCAGCTCTCCGTCCCGAGGCAGGCGCCCGCGGACCCCTCAGGATCCGTTCGAGGTGCTGAGGGCGTGAACAAGACACGTAGGGGGCGGATTCTATTCAAATCGCGGTGTTCTTCAGAGGGCCTCGAGGGGTGCGGGAAGGCGGTGGAGGAAAGCGAGTGGAGGAGGGGACTGGGCTCAGCTGCTCGTCCCCTGAACACACGCTTCTAAATACCGAAATGATCCCAGGTCTCCCAGTTGTACAAAAACGCCTGATATTCTCGGTGCGTGTTTTAAAGTATTTCTGCTGAAGCCAGAGCAGCTCCGTGCATCCGCTTTCCCTACACCGTTTCCTTTCCCCCGAAACGGCCTCTGCTCAGGCGCTTTTGGGCCAAGAAATGTGCAAGGCGCCCGTTGTGCTGATAGCAATTCCCAGACGCTGGGAGCGCCGTTCTTTGAATCACAGCGACCGGAAGGCACCTGGGTACCCGCGCTGCGCTGCTTTGGTACCGCGACACCAAATTCTATTTACGTAAAAGGATCTGTCAGGAAGGAATTCCTGACGAGAAACTGCTGTATCGCGTTTGTAGCCAGAACTCGGGTTCACATGAGCCGAAATAAAAAGGATGTACGTCTCTCATGCGCTCGAGAAAGCAGGAGTTCCTCTTTCCTATTTGGGGCGACTTTGTGCAGGCTGTGACCCAGTATCGCAGCTGCCGCTCGGAGTGCGTGCGGCTGAACACAAAAGCGGCGCCTACGGAGCGGGGGGAGGGCGAGCACCGTTGGCCGGTAATGAAGTGGCGCGCTTTCTAGGCGCACTTTTTGAATTTGAAAGCATCCAATAAAAAAGGACTCTCCAAGCCTGCCAATCAGAGAGGGGCGCATACTATAAAATCCGCCACGGACACAGCGTGCTACCATTCCTCACCAGTGTTCCCGAGGAGTTACTCGGCTGTCCTAGAGCGATGGCGCGCACGAAGCAGACGGCGCGTAAGTCGACGGGCGGGAAGGCGCCCCGCAAGCAGCTGGCCACCAAGGCGGCCCGCAAGAGCGCGCCGGCAACGGGCGGCGTGAAGAAGCCGCACCGCTACCGGCCCGGCACGGTGGCGCTGCGCGAGATCCGCCGCTACCAGAAGTCCACGGAGCTGCTGATCCGCAAGCTGCCATTCCAGCGCCTGGTGCGCGAGATCGCGCAGGACTTCAAGACCGACCTGCGCTTCCAGAGCTCGGCCGTCATGGCGCTGCAGGAGGCGAGCGAGGCCTACCTGGTGGGGCTGTTCGAGGACACCAACCTGTGCGCCATCCACGCCAAGCGCGTCACCATCATGCCCAAGGACATCCAGCTCGCCCGGCGCATCCGCGGGGAGCGCGCNTATATATATATATATATATATTAGTTGAAGACCCTCAACTACACACAAAGTTCTCCCCTCAAATCCCATTATTGTGATTCTACAATGAGATGAATGTTTTCTGTGTTGGGCAGTGAAGTTCGTTAGTTTCTATAAGTCATCCTTACCCATCAAAGTCAGTAAAATTAGGATACACTCCTGTATTTTATTGCTAACCACGAAAAATAAAAAGCATTACTGTGTTAATCAGCACATTTAGTGAGGAGATAAAGGATGGGTGTGATGGCGTTCTAAAAATTCTCTGCCTCCCCTGACATGTTAAGGAGCAGAGCAGCACGGGGCTCTCGTGTCCCCAGCAGAAACAGCCCTGAGAAGAATGGCTCTTCTCACACTGCCATCCCTTCCCTCTGGGATGGCTTCTGGAGGCTATCTGCTTTACTCGCAGCGGCCACGTACAGGTAGAAGTATGACAGGTATATAAATACGTGTTATATGCTGGAGAAAATACCTATCGCATTCTAATTCACAGAAAGGAAATCTACAGAACGTTTTAAAATGAAAAAGACCTTATTATGCGTGGCTAAGGATTTCTGTCCCTCGGTCTCTTAAGAAACACATAAGATTTACTGACAGGAAGAAGCCGGAGGGCGAATAGGAAAGAGATGGCCCAGATTAATGAATCTGAGAGACAATTCTTCCCAGAAAAACATTAACGCGCGTTCTTAAAGCACAACGTGAGGAGGCCAAAGCACAACGAAAGCCGGGGACAACGATCAGGGGCGGGGCGGCAGCGCGGAGTGCGATCTCCGATTGGCCGAATTTTGCCGCAGACCCCGGGGCAGCAAAGGCGGGGAACGGGGCTGGGGCCGGGAGCGCCGAACCCCGAAACGCGACTCCCGCAGCAGCCCCCCGCGGAGCCCAGGATCCGTCCTTGAATCATCACCCTCATAGAGGGTGGGAAGGAAACGGGCAGGGAAGGAGCCGGGTGGCAGCTCAAGCCGAGCTGGCCCTGGACGGCGACAGGCAAAGCCGAAGGCACGCCCCGGGGGCAGCACCTTGGAGAAACAGAACTCCGCCGCCCCGCTGCCGCCCGCCTGCGGGAAGCTCTCGCTGAGGCGCGCGGGTGGAAAGGGCGGAGACTGAGACCGAGCCCCGCCTCCCTTCGCCCGCCGCAGTTCTCAACCAGGTCGGCTCCCGCGCCATATAGCGCCGCTCGGTGGAGAAAGCCACGCGCAGTGTGGTCTGCGGGGAGCGGCAATATGTCTGGCAGAGGCAAGGGAGGGAAGGGGCTCGGCAAGGGGGGCGCCAAGCGCCACCGTAAGGTGCTGCGCGACAACATCCAGGGCATCACCAAGCCGGCCATCCGCCGCCTGGCGCGGCGTGGGGGCGTCAAGCGCATATCGGGGCTCATCTACGAGGAGACGCGCGGCGTGCTCAAGGTGTTTTTGGAGAACGTCATCCGCGACGCCGTCACCTACACCGAGCACGCCAAGAGGAAGACGGTCACGGCCATGGACGTGGTGTATGCGCTCAAGCGCCAGGGACGCACCCTCTACGGCTTCGGTGGCTGAACGCCCGTTGCAAACCTAACGCTGCTAAACACCAAGGCTCTTTTCAGAGCCACCCACGCATTCACAACGAGAGCTGTTTATTACTTAAATATCATTAATATAAAAAGTTTCGGTACTTTGTTTTGTAAAATACAATTCTTTCACACTAGCGGGGAAAAAAGTAATTGCAGCTCTTTATAAGAAAAGTTGGGGGCTCTGAAAAGAGCCGTTTGGGTTGTAGTTTAAAACCTTCTTATTTGGAGCTGGTGTACTTGGTGACCGCCTTGGTGCCCTCGGACACCGCGTGCTTGGCCAGCTCGCCGGGCAGCAGCAGCCGCACGGCCGTCTGGATCTCNGGAGGACTCACGTTCTCAGTATGTCTGGCAGAGGCAAGGGCGGGAAGGGGCTCGGCAAGGGGGGCGCCAAGCGCCACCGCAAGGTGCTGCGCGACAACATCCAGGGCATCACCAAGCCGGCCATCCGCCGCCTGGCGCGGCGCGGCGGCGTCAAGCGCATCTCGGGGCTCATCTACGAGGAGACGCGCGGCGTGCTCAAGGTGTTCCTGGAGAACGTCATCCGCGACGCCGTCACCTACACCGAGCACGCCAAGAGGAAGACGGTCACGGCCATGGACGTGGTGTATGCGCTCAAGCGCCAGGGACGCACCCTTTACGGCTTCGGCGGTTAAACTCGTCTTCGATAAAAGCTTTCTTTCAGCAACCCAAAGGCTCTTTTCAGAGCCGCCCACTTACGCTGGAAAAAAGAGCTGTGTCGCTTCAACCTGGTTATGATTTAATGTTAAAATCACTCATTAACAACTTTGATGTGTAATTCACTTGCAAGGCGGTCCTATTGAGATTAAAGTACTGAGCTGTTAGCTGAAGCTCCGGTTCGCTATTCGATTAGGGATCATCACTCAAGTAAACAGTATATACAGAGCCATATCAACAGCCAAGCAGGCAGGTGACAGCCTTAGCGCTTGCTTCACCGAGAAATTTGGTTAAATCGTAGGGGAGGCTCCCTCAGCTCTCCGTCCCGAGGCAGGCGCCCGCGGACCCCTCAGGATCCGTTCGAGGTGCTGAGGGCGTGAACAAGACACGTAGGGGGCGGATTCTATTCAAATCGCGGTGTTCTTCAGAGGGCCTCGAGGGGTGCGGGAAGGCGGTGGAGGAAAGCGAGTGGAGGAGGGGACTGGGCTCAGCTGCTCGTCCCCTGAACACACGCTTCTAAATACCGAAATGATCCCAGGTCTCCCAGTTGTACAAAAACGCCTGATATTCTCGGTGCGTGTTTTAAAGTATTTCTGCTGAAGCCAGAGCAGCTCCGTGCATCCGCTTTCCCTACACCGTTTCCTTTCCCCCGAAACGGCCTCTGCTCAGGCGCTTTTGGGCCAAGAAATGTGCAAGGCGCCCGTTGTGCTGATAGCAATTCCCAGACGCTGGGAGCGCCGTTCTTTGAATCACAGCGACCGGAAGGCACCTGGGTACCCGCGCTGCGCTGCTTTGGTACCGCGACACCAAATTCTATTTACGTAAAAGGATCTGTCAGGAAGGAATTCCTGACGAGAAACTGCTGTATCGCGTTTGTAGCCAGAACTCGGGTTCACATGAGCCGAAATAAAAAGGATGTACGTCTCTCATGCGCTCGAGAAAGCAGGAGTTCCTCTTTCCTATTTGGGGCGACTTTGTGCAGGCTGTGACCCAGTATCGCAGCTGCCGCTCGGAGTGCGTGCGGCTGAACACAAAAGCGGCGCCTACGGAGCGGGGGGAGGGCGAGCACCGTTGGCCGGTAATGAAGTGGCGCGCTTTCTAGGCGCACTTTTTGAATTTGAAAGCATCCAATAAAAAAGGACTCTCCAAGCCTGCCAATCAGAGAGGGGCGCATACTATAAAATCCGCCACGGACACAGCGTGCTACCATTCCTCACCAGTGTTCCCGAGGAGTTACTCGGCTGTCCTAGAGCGATGGCGCGCACGAAGCAGACGGCGCGTAAGTCGACGGGCGGGAAGGCGCCCCGCAAGCAGCTGGCCACCAAGGCGGCCCGCAAGAGCGCGCCGGCAACGGGCGGCGTGAAGAAGCCGCACCGCTACCGGCCCGGCACGGTGGCGCTGCGCGAGATCCGCCGCTACCAGAAGTCCACGGAGCTGCTGATCCGCAAGCTGCCATTCCAGCGCCTGGTGCGCGAGATCGCGCAGGACTTCAAGACCGACCTGCGCTTCCAGAGCTCGGCCGTCATGGCGCTGCAGGAGGCGAGCGAGGCCTACCTGGTGGGGCTGTTCGAGGACACCAACCTGTGCGCCATCCACGCCAAGCGCGTCACCATCATGCCCAAGGACATCCAGCTCGCCCGGCGCATCCGCGGGGAGCGCGCCTGAGACTGCAGTCCTTCCATCTCCTTCATCCCCGCACCCTAAAGGCTCTTTTAAGAGCCACCACATTGCCACTCAAGGGAGCTGTGACACTGCCTTCACTGATAACTGCATTATCATCTTCATTTAAGGTATTGTAAAACTTTGGGACTGCATTATAAGTGCTAGTAGTCATTTTGTGTTCCTCACCACCTTCCCTACAGATGGCTGCTGAAAGTTGTGTGGAAAAAAGTATTTATAAGCGCCTCTAAGGAGTATGCTGCTTTCTCTGTAAGCATTATTTACACAATACAGAGCTTTGGGGGGCATGCTTTTTTTGTATGTGTGTAAACAGTATTAAGTGCTGCTTTAGTTAGGGCTTGGAAACATCTGTTGCAGAAGTGAGAGCTCTGTCGTATGGCAGGTTAAAGTAACTGTCCGTAATTCTTTCACAACGAATCGGCCCTTTGTGCAGTTTTAATGTCCACTGTGGGAGTTTGTACTTCTAAGGAACGTGGTAGGTATTATTTGAGTTCACGTGTAAAAGAACAAATCTACAGTAATTTGTTTCAGTGTTTTCCTTATAGTTGTGCTCAGTCATTGCTTATGCTGGGAGACGGTCTAACACTTCTAGCGCTTCAATAGATACCCAAGTGTTCTCCTAGTGAATAAAGTGAAACCAGTAATAGAGTAAGGCTGGTGTTAGGGACAGCTGGGATATTCAAGTCATCTAAATTTCTCTTTATCTTTGTTCTTTGCCTGATTTTTTTACTTGGAGACCTGAATAAATCCGGCCTGGGTATCTTTCAACGAGGGCACTGCAAAAACGGCTGGAAAAACGGAAAAGAAAGCAACACGGGAAAGCAAACAAAGAAACAAGGAGAGAACTCTGTGGATGTTCCTGGGAAGTGCTGCGTTCTCTCCTCACCCCCTCTCTCACTTCTTTTGCAAACGGGGAAGGCTGGCGCGGGGCTCTGTAGCTTTTGTTCGAGGCCAAAGTGGGGAGAAGGGGGCAGGGGAAGCGGCTGCTGGGCTGCGGTGGATTCGTAAAGGTGGGGGCAGGTCTGTAGGGAGCATCGTATTGGGAATTCAGGGTGGGTTCTGCATTTGATGCTAAAAAGATTGAGACAGGAGAGGAATACAAATAGGAAGACAGGATCAGTATTTAATAGATTTTTACTTCATTCATTAGACTTCTGTAGGCAGAAAATTGCAGTTGGCATTTGACTCGTTTTAGGTTCCCATTGTGTTGTGCTCAGTTTTGCAGACTCAGCCGCTCAGCATCTCTGTGATGAAAGTAGTGAGACACCAACAGAAGAGTAGTTTAATGGTGGACGTTCATCTTTTCTGTCCATTCACAAATAAAACGTTTGGATTCCCATGGCTTTGGTTCTTAGGGCTTCTTTTCCTCTGCCTTTGATAACACAGTGTGGCCTATCATACGTGCTGCTGTAATGCTATCATCCATGTTGGTCTCCAGTGAGGATTTAGTTATGTGAGGATGGCGTCTGGGGAACCCCACAGTAAGATTCATGGGGTGTTTGTTTCAGAAATAACACGTGGGATATAAAAGAGGGCAGGGACAGGACACATTCATAGCATAACCAGAGATACAAAGGGGAAAGACACTGGAAAATGGCAATGCCTGGTTGTGAAAGCCAGACACTGCGATGTAGCACATACATACAGAAAACTATATACATGAATACGTGTGTGTGTATATGTATGTATGTATGCATTTCCTTCACTCGGTATCCCTTTAACTCTTTACCAACTCCCTCTGTCCCAGCATGACATGGGTTAGTTAATCCGTCTAGCTCTGCTCTCTGTGATTCCAGTGTTGCTGTATGGGATGATCAAGTTGAAAAATCAACTTTATCTCTTTATACATCAACACCTGCAGAGCAAGGGATGAAAATCTGATAACTGGAAACCGCTCCTGTTGGAGTAACACACAGATTGTGTCCACAAGTGTAATTTTAAAGGATGAGATCTGTATCTGGCTATAAGGCTATGGACAATAGGCTACATCATTTTAATTTTTGTTGTTCTAAGTTAGGAACAGACTCTCTTCTCAACCGAAATTGCTTAGTAGCTGGGTACCGCTTTGAGGTTAGCGAAGGTTAAAATGTTTGAACACACAGAGCTGACAGTGATGGGGGGGTCACAGTATGAATAAAGAGCACATTGCTGGACAGACACTGCTGCACGGTGCAGGCCCAGGCACCACGTGGAGCTCTCAGGCAGCAGTCAATGGAATCCACTCCCAGAAGTGGATGTGGAGATTACTCAGTGTGTGTGTGTGTGTGTGTGTGTGTAGCCATTCTGTTTGAAACAGAAAACCAACTCATAGCTTCTCTGTCCATTACAGAGATCACAGACGTTGCACTCAACACTTGGCGACATTGTGGCTCTGTACTTTCATTGCAATTGAATTTCAAAGTAAGATGTGCAGATATCTTATCTCTAATGCAGATATTAACTGTTATGAGGAGCTTCACGGGACAGGGTGGAGTAAGAAGGAACGAATCAGTGCTCACTCGGGGCTGCTGGCTACGCTGCGTGCAGTGCAGCTTGCTGCCTTCTTTTCTCATCCATCTGAATGCTGCCTCTGGCAGATACAGCAAGCAGCTCTATGGGAAAATGCAAATATCACTGAAACTTCTGCTGGCAGCTCTAGCATCTTATGGCATTCCTTATCTGTGTTCTGTACTCTCATAACCCAGGTACAGAGCACTTTCAAGCCATGGGAAAAGAGAGGAAATCATTTCCCACATTCATAGGAAAATTCCTTTTACTCCCCGTTGCGAGTCTGAAGCCTAATTTTTAACTTACATAAAACCTGGTTAGAATGGTCCCTCTTCTGTGTGTGATAATGGAGATTCAAGCAGAGGTCCCTGTACTGAAGATGTCCTTAACTGAATAAAATGCACTTACCCTAATATATAATCCTAGAATTATAACTGGAGGAATCTGATTGCTCAGTACTGTCCCAGCCTCCGATGTATCTTCTGATTACTACCTGGGCTGGCAAAAGATCAAGCACAAATATATATACTGATTACTGGCAACGTATACAATTTACACACTAAAGCTTCTATGAAACTCCTATTAAAAAACTTTACCTCCTCAGAATACTTAGAAGATAGGCGAGCTTTGTTTATACAGACATTGCAGCACACTAAAACCGTATTAGGAGTAAATAAAGTATTGGTCTGCGAAATCTGGAGTTCAAGGATTAAACATCTCAAACAGAGAGAACAGTGCTTCAGCTCTTCTCATTGTGCATGGAGTGGCTCTTAAAAGAGCCTTTGGGTCTGCGTGGGCTGCCTCGGCCTCTGCCGGAAGAGAAGGGGGATGGGCTGCGGTCTCAGGCGCGCTCCCCGCGGATGCGCCGGGCGAGCTGGATGTCCTTGGGCATGATGGTGACGCGCTTGGCGTGGATGGCGCACAGGTTGGTGTCCTCGAACAGCCCCACCAGGTAGGCCTCGCTCGCCTCCTGCAGCGCCATGACGGCCGAGCTCTGGAAGCGCAGGTCGGTCTTGAAGTCCTGAGCGATATCGCGAACCAGGCGCTGGAAGGGCAGCTTGCGGATCAGCAGCTCCGTGGACTTCTGGTAGCGGCGGATCTCGCGCAGCGCCACCGTGCCGGGCCGGTAGCGGTGCGGCTTCTTCACGCCGCCCGTGGCCGGCGCGCTCTTGCGGGCCGCCTTGGTGGCCAGCTGCTTGCGGGGCGCCTTCCCGCCCGTCGACTTACGCGCCGTCTGCTTCGTACGCGCCATAGCAGAGAAGCTCTCCCCTCTTCTCTGATAACGCAGAGACTAAAACCAGCCGGGTAGCGCGAGCTTTTATAGAGCTTCCCCATCTCTGATTGGACGACTGAAAGCCTCCTCCTGATTGGAGCCCTTGAAAATCCCTGTCTGCTCCCTAGTAAGATAGAATTGCGACTGCCGGTATCCCCACTGAATCTCAGTTCTCGGCGCACAACCGAGGCATAGGCCCGTTTGTGACGCTGCGGTCGCATCCCGTCGTCTTCTCCGGTTTCCCCTCTACCCGAATTCCTGACAGTTTCAAAGCTGTGTGGAGGCTGGAATTCATGAGAAGTTCTCGAAACTTCATATTATTTTAATAGTTTACATTTTCTCCCCCCTCCCCCCTTTTGTTTTTTCTTCCTTTTTCTTTTTTAATAAGTTTTTTACAGAATAATGAGAAGAAAAAAGAAAAGACTGTACATTTCTCCTTGTCTCCTCCCAGAAACAGGCACGTTATCCCCACTGCCTCAAAGAAAAGGTCTCCCAGTTCCTCTCAACAAGCAGAGACAAACTGTGTAACATAAGTTTGTAGCGGTGGTGAGCGTGGTACAAACAGCAGCAAAGATGAATCTTGACCGCTATTTTTCTCACATTATTTTTTTCTAAGCAAGTCAGAATGAGGGTCCACAGCCATTGAGTAAAATAAAAAGCTTGAGAATGCTCAGAGAAGCAACATCCCGGAGCCATGAGGAGTGTGTGATAGTCATGTAGCCGGCCCTACTCCATCTGTGCTGGTGAGCACTGAAGCTGGGGGAAAGCCAGAAGTGACCGTGAGCATTTATTGACAGTTTTTCACGAGAATAAAATGGTTACAGCTATTTTTTAACATAAAACTGGGGGGAAAAAAAGCACACAATTTTTTCCTGTTATTTCCTTTTCATCTTTATGATGAAAGGTGTAGAAGCTCCAGCACTTTATAAGTACTTCCTGGACAGCATAGCGGGGAAAAGTTCTGTGCCGAAATCCTTTTGAGAGGTCTCCTTTAGTTGACTGGAGTTAGTTTCTGTTGCAGCACGTTGCCAGGAATGTGGTTTTCATTTGTATTTTCCTTCCTTAAAGAAATCTCTATCAAATGTCTAATCTTTAAATAGTTAAAAAGAAACCCCACAAAACAGAACAAGCAAAACAAACCCCATATCTCACTTATTTCTGGTTACAGTGAAAAAACAATCTGCCTAGGGCTGTCACCAGAAATAGCATACTTGAATGGGATCAGCTTCCATTTTTTTTCCCACTCCTATTTAAAGCATCCCTTTTATTCCTCCCATATGCTGAACTTCCCCAAAAGTTGATCTGCAGTCAGTTAAAGGAAGAATTTTTAGATCAAGTGCAGTACCATTAATATTTCAGATTGCACTGAACTCTGTGAGACCTAAAAACAGAAAGGAAATCAATTTGTCTTGATGATAATATAATTTATTAGCAGGGTGCTCAGTATTTACTGGGGAATTTAAGGAGTGAACAAACCCCTTTTAAACCTAAGTAACTTCACTACTAGTAGTAGAGCGCAAAGCATTACATGGTAATTGCTATAAACACTTGCAAAATAGTAGCAGGATTCAAAGAAATTACTAAGTAACAGCAGCTTCAGTAGGTGGTCTTTCAACGAACGGACAGCGTCACAGCTCTTTTCCAGCGTAAGTGGGCGGCTCTGAAAAGAGCCTTTGGGTTGTTTTAAAAGCAAAGTCTAACGTCAGATAACTTTAACCGCCGAAGCCGTAGAGGGTGCGTCCCTGGCGCTTGAGCGCATACACCACGTCCATGGCCGTGACCGTCTTCCTCTTGGCGTGCTCGGTGTAGGTGACGGCGTCGCGGATGACGTTCTCCAGGAAAACCTTGAGCACGCCACGCGTCTCCTCGTAGATGAGCCCCGAGATGCGCTTGACGCCGCCGCGCCGCGCCAGGCGGCGGATGGCCGGCTTGGTGATGCCCTGGATGTTGTCGCGCAGCACCTTGCGGTGGCGCTTGGCGCCCCCCTTGCCGAGCCCCTTCCCGCCTTTGCCTCTGCCAGACATAACAGCTGCGGTAATCGAGAACAAATGCGTAGGGACCGATGGGGAGCGCGGCTATTTGTAGTGCGAGAGCCGACCTGATTGGGGACTGCAGAGGAAGGGGCGGGGCTCAGTGTACTTCCCGCCTAAGCCGCCTTCTGTTGGCTCAATCGCGCCCCGCTTGCACAAAAATTGTGTTTTCTTGAGAGTTTTCCTTCCTGGGGCTTAACCTTTTCTGTAACGTTTAAGTTGACGATCCGGCTTTATTATTATTGTTATTAGTATTAGTTTTGTTTTTAAAAATTTGTTCTATTAGAACTGAAACCTCGATCCTGTAACGGTTTCCTGATGACTGCATCTCTGAAATTTCTCGTTCATTTCTTTAAATATCTCCATATATCTTTTTGAAATATGGGCCTGTATTTCATATTACAGTTTCACGTGTATCTTTAATTATCCAGTAGCACTGATTCTTACATAAGGTTGTGACGTTTTAAATAGCTGCTCCTTTTTGTTGTTTTTTTGTTTACAGGAGCTTCTTTCAGCAAAACCCAACCAATGGCATTTCTGATAATTGATTTCCTCTTCCTTGAATTTCTTTGCAATCTCAATTTCCTTCATTTTCTGAACTTCTGCTCAGGGAGAGTGTGACAGAAAAGGTACGAGAATCGAGAGAGCTCCATGCTTATTTGCTGTCTTTTGTTTTGTTTTTTTTGTTGTTTTTTTTTTATAGGTAAAAAATTATTTGAATGAATGTACAGAGCTTCCCATTTCTATGGTACCATAAATATCCATCTGGCTATTTTTAGACGTGGAAAAATTAAATTCCTAAGAAGAAAGGTGTTTTTATCCTTTAAGAGCAGGTGTAGACCTCTTTTGATTTCTTCTGAGGTGAAAAACGTTCTGTTACGAACAAGAAACTGTTCAACAACGATCGCGGCAACAGACATGGAGTATTTTGCTTAGGGGGGGAAAGCGATTAGAAAAGCTGAAAAACGTTACCATGATTGTGTGTTTGCTGCCCTCTCGTGGACGTTGCTTTACTCCTCTCTCTCTCAAGGGAGCCTCTGAGTGGCTTTATGCTTTTTTCTTTTTTCTTTTTTTTTTCTTTTTTCTTTTTCTTTTTTTCCTTTTTTCCCCCTTTTTTTCCTCCCATAAAGATACAGTGTAACATTTATCTATGACCAATATGCATTTTTTTTGTCCTTCAGCTTCACGCTTCCCTCCCTCCTCCAGTGCCCCCGGTTTCTCTCACTCCGCAGCTTTTGTGTCAGCTTGTTGGGTTTGCCACACGGTGTTTAAGGCCTGAAACAAACCTTCTGCCAAATCAGGCAGAATATGGTGAGCACCCGAGTTAAAGGATTAACAGGCACATCAGGATTAGCTTTGAACACCAAGATTTATTGTTTCTTGTGGTCCTGCTGTGTTTTCAGCCTGGTACATACTGGCTATCTGTCTGTGACAAGCCACAGTTCCATTCCTGGACTGCTGTGCCCTGTCCCTCAGCTACTGTCAGTAAACACTTGGAGGACATAAATGAAGCTGGGGCAAACAGAGGTCCCACTTGTTGAGAATTCAAAGAAAAATTAAAAGTAAGAGGTTTTAATAGAACAAAACAGATTTATGAAGAGAACATGATCTGTTAGCTTGTGACAGCAGGGGAATGCCCTTTCCTGCCATCTGTTCTCAAGATGTGCATGTATTTTCTTATCTGGCCTTTCGTATTTCTCTCTGATCCTGGCAACTGTGTAGCACAATAAATGTCACAGTGAAAAGACTGAGTTTATGGAAGGTTTGGTTCTATGCAAAATGTTAATTTTTCCTGTCCCTGTTTTTCTTTCATGCTGGTGAAGAGAAAATACATCTGAAACACAACTCCTTTTAATGAGGCTCCCTGCCTTAGGAGTGCACAAAGCCTCCCCTCACTAGGCCGGTTCTCTTGAGACTAAGATAATTTCTTTGTCAGAAAGAGAAGCATAAATCATATTCCAGAAGTCAAGAACGAAGTGACCAAAAGCAGTCAGCTACAGAATGGGCACAGGGTCCTGTAATGAACAGTGGAGAAAACAGAAACGTGGAAGTGGCAATGGCAATGTATGTTTTTACCAGGGCAGTTACATACAACTAAGCATGAATGTTCAGCATGCAAGTACAATGTACGCTTCTTTGGCTGGCTGGTGCCAGCACACACTGGCTGCTGAATGAGAGTAAGAACTACATTTATGGCCAGTGAAGGCCCTGACATTTGTTTGTTTTTATTATATTTGGTATTTGAGGAGAGTGAGAAAACTCTATTTTTCTGAACTTCTTTCTTTCCACAGGTCCTAACAGTCTAATCCTGAGTCATTGTAAAGCAAACCCTGCAGTGCTTGGGAAGATCTAGAATTGGGGTTTCACTGATGTCCCAGCAGAACACCAGCAAAGTAAAGAACACATCTCCCATAGATAGAGCCCCCCATAATCAGTCCTGGCACCCCCCAGTGCTCAGTGCTGGACTGGGTGCATAGTGATCTGGACAGTGAAAAAGAAACTTGTGGCACATATTTTGGGAAGAAGTGCTGTTGTGTCATCCTGTTAATTCAGAGGTGTCTGGGTGACAAGTGGTTCTGCACCTGAACTCAAACAGAGCACAAAATTGGTATTGAACTCACTCCTACTTTCAGGTTTCTCTTCAGGATCTACCCCCACCTTCCTGTCCATAAATAACATCCCCACAACACAGCTTCTTCCTTCTGAGAACCTGGAAACTTAATCTTGGATTGCATGCATCTCTCTCTCTCCATTTGTTCAGGGTGGGATATTACAGAGACTTCTTTTTTTTTCCCATCTTTATTCACCTCTGGTTGCTCACAACCTCGGAAGATGTGTGAAAACAGCATATAGATACTTTACACATTTTTTGTGTGATCTATCATCATTTTAACATTTATCAAAACTCAACTCCAATTTTCCCGAACCAACATGAGAGATTTTTTTGTGTCAGTGTTGTAGCAGTCTTTACATAAAAATATAGCTCCGATGTTTTTAGGATGTGAACCTCTAGGAGGGATCTTTTTCCTGCTCTTCAGAGACGAACTGAGGCCATGCAGAATAAACTCATACTCACGTGCAAAATTACAGCAGAAGACAAAGAGATACACAAAAGCACAGGAGTAACAGAACCCACTAACACAGAACAGAATGGTACAGGAATTAAAGCACAGACATTACCTGCTTTTATGAGCAGACTGCCCGACTCTGCAGTGACTGATGCCAGTTGAGAACTCTGTAACCTCATGGTAGAAAAGCATCCATCATTAGTAATTGTTTTATTACTATAATAAAATCGGTCTGCTGAGTAATTCTATTTCAACAGAGTTTTCACCAGGCTACTGAGTCTGTACTGCTGATCAGAGACCTTCATCACTCTCAGATTCCTTGCTATTATTTTCTTTCTTCATTTTCTACTTCCAGTACTGGAATATCACAGACTTTTGATACCGTCATCCAGATAGTATGTAAATATTTGAAATAATGAGTTGACTCCATGGAAAAGACAATAAATGAAAGCAAGCCTTCATTTTCATTCAGACTTCTGAAACCATTTTTGACCTTCCTATGAGCAGCTTAGTTAGTATTTAGTTAGTATTTAAAACCAGAAGGGGGATACTTGTGTTTTCAGTCTCAGCCTGGCTGCTCACTAAGCAGGGGCCTTTCTTTGCTGTCTGATAAACCAGCTCCTCTTTGGCCACCAGCAACTCAGCTCACAGTGTGAAATAGTTGCACAGAACCAATCTGATTCCAATCCAGTTCCCAGGTCAGAATTGCAAAAGGCAAAACATGCTTTTTGCTTTAGATCCTAAAGCATTGTGTGGCATCATACTTGTGTTCCAGGCAGAGATATTCATGTTGCTTGGAGTCTGTAGCATGAGGAAGTGTCCATGCAGTGGGGGCATTGTAGAAATCTAAGAAACGGTGCTATCTTTCATCCGTCTCAGAACAGACATTGTTAATCTGAGCACTTTACAAATACGGAAAAGGCTGTGGCCCAAAATACAGCCTATATAAAATCTGCAAAAAACATACTAGATATTCCATGGCAACAGAGATGTCCTGACCTAGAATCAAGTCTTGTTGGAATTCTATTCCAACAATCCAACTCCAACATCCAGGGATGTTGCAACCCTATTCCAGAACCCCTGGATGTGATAGTGACCATCTGGGGAACTTTCTGCTCGTTGGTTCTCAGAAATGGACACAGCTAAAAGACAGAGACAACAACATCACGGGCAAGGAAACATTCTGTGAAGCAAAGTTTCCCAAGGACTAGAAACTAAGCAGGTCACCAGCATTCCAAGAAAACAGAACAACAAAAATCAGTAATTCCCTCTGATGATTTATTTATTTATTTATTTATTATTATTATTGTTATTATTATTATTATTTTACCAGTGCATAAGCCCTTTTCAGTCTGCCCCGAATAGTTTGCTCCTCAAGGTCAGGCTGGACCACGATCTGAGCACCCTGATCGTGCTGTGGGTGTCCCTGTTCATTGCAGGGGATTTGGACCAGATGGCCTTTAGAAATCCTTTCCAACTTTAGGGATTCTATGATCTTAGCAGTTGGCTCATCTTGGCACGAACAGAGCTGAGCTCATCTCTTCCTGGTTTCCCCAGTGTCACAAAGTATCTTAACATGATGAAGGAAAGAAACAAATGCCTAGATGTCCAATAAAGGTGTCATACAACACAGTGAGATGTGTCCCATCTCCACTGCAAACATAAATGACAGAATCAAACCTTTGCTTGACAGTTTACAGTTGAATAGTTGAAATGACAGGAGAATTTTATCCCCCAATTTTTTTTTTTTTTATTAGGATATCTGCTTGCCTTATGTCCAGAATAGGAAACTGCTAAGAAGCCAGTATGGACTGCTGACACGGGGCCCCGAGATTCACATGGCAATCCAGTCCTGTGGCAATGACTTAATGGTTTAAGATGACCTATTTTTGAGGAAGAGGGAGTTGTGCAACTCCTGTTCCCATAGGCAAGATAGGCTGACAGCCCCACAGCAGCAGTGCACAGGATAAGGGAAGAAGAGTGAAAAAAACTGTTTCACGATACTGTCTGAAACTGCAGTGGTGTGATTGCCACAGATGCATTACATTGGTGCATGCATGCTCATTTTTCTCAGGTAGCTCTTGCTCTTTGCCACTGCACTCCCTGTTTCCCACTGGGTGAACAAACAAACAAACAAACCCCACACACAACCATTTTCAGGCAGTACTTACACTATTCTGTCCAGCTCAGCTTTACACAATGTAACAGAATAAGTATTTTCTTCTTTGAATTAAGTCACATGATTTTGTGATTCATATTGCTGCAGAATATAGTAGAATATAGAATATACTGCTGCAGAATACGAAGCAGAAGTTCTCAGCTCCATCCCTTGCATAACCCCTTCCACAGCTGGTTTAAAACCCACTCAAGCTAATCAGTAGAAAAACAGCTAGACAAAGGAAGAAGAATCAACTTCTTTGGGTGTACTTCCATAAATAGACATAGAGACAGCTGACCTTTAGTTAAGAAAATATTTATTGTGAAGTCTTTAAATGGAACACAGTGTTTTCTAGAGAAGGGGAACCATCAAGAAGCAAAGAGCAGGGCATGACCACCTGAAGACAAACTTCTGAAACCAAACTGAGAAATGTAGACTGAGAAAGATGATTGTGCTGATGAAGTCATTTGCTTGGGACTTGATGAATGATGGATTCTAAGAACCTGAAGAACTCCATGGAAACTTTAGTAGACATTAAGTCCGTTGTATCAGAAGGGTAATGCTATGTAGGTGATCATGATGTATGGGCTGGTTGTCATCCACTGTGGTGCTGACCCAACTCTGAGTTGTCTTGAATAAATCAGCAAAGCTAACGCGACCTACTCTGCTGTATTTTCTCCCTTTTATACACAATTTAACAGATTACTATAGATGTATCTAATGTTACTGTCCTTGTACTCCATCCACTGGTTCCTATATAGCTGATCCACTCAGTATTCCTGCATAGCCACACAATTCCTTTATTGTGGCGTGGAACTCTTGGATTATTTGGCAGCTGCCTCCATCTAAGAACTGTGAAGTCCATTTAGCTGAATCCACAGCTGCATACTCTTTTCCTCTGAAGGTATCTTAGACTGGTACTACTGAACTCAGGCCAGCGCTCCATCACCAGTGGTGTTCAGTCACTCCCTAATCTTCTAAAACTTATCTCATGCAAGGATACCTGAATTAGATAAATGTTTGAACTGGACTTTCTTAAAAAGCAGTAATCATCATTTGACGCTTTCTCTCCTACTTCTCAGTTTTTCTGAGGAAACTCCCTATAATCCCTCCCCTAGGCAAATAGGGATGGTAAATGACAGCACACCAACACAAAACCGCTGCCATTTAGCCCGACTCACCTCCCAGGCCAAAATATTTATTCCAGGCCAATCCCCAACTCAATTAGCAGGCTGCGTAATGCTGTTTTGTCCATCCTGCTGCAACTGCATGCATTTTGCTTTTTCAGGCTCTGATCAAAAGCAATAAACTGACCGTTCCTGTTACATTTGCCACAGCACTGTACCAGTTATTTGAATGTACTTAGCTAAAATCCACTTCTTTTTGACCATGTGTAGAGAGATGGAAAACCACAGCTGACCCAGTCTCATTGGGTCAGTGCAAATAGTTGGGTAAAACCCTTTAAAAAATAGTGGGTGTAGCAGCAAGCAACTATAACTTACGGTAGGTGTGAGTCTGTCAGGCACAGCTCCACCCCAACCTTTGGATGTCAGCTCAGGACTTGGAGCTGTCAGTGAACGGTGAGCCAGCCCGAGAAGTTCAGGGGAAAAATAAAACAGAGACGTACATGTGGGTTTGTATGTTACATAGAGCAAGAGGTAGTAGTTCCCAACAAGGACCAAAACTGCGTGCTAGGAGGACATGCAGAAGAAGCATAACAGCAACTTCTGAGGAAGATATCTCAGAAACACAGGCTCTGTTTTGAATTCATTCCCATTTAGTACAGGCATTTCAGACATTTAGACCTTACAAAACCAACCGAACCACGAATACCTGCAAAATCCAACCTAACAGTTTATCCTCCAAACTGCAGGCCCCCCCAATGCTGGTTAATCACTTCGGATATGTGGGCTAACAAGCTAAGATCAACCTTTTTTATTGTGAGCTGAGCAGATCTACGAAATTGCTTCCTCGCCTTACCGCTGAGGAAACTGGTTCCGGCGCTACGTATAGAATCAAAGCAGCCGTCCCGTTCCGTTCCTTCCCTTCCCCCTCCTCTCAAGCCCCCAGGCACAGCTGAGCGCAGGGAACGCTCTGAAGGCGGAGGATGCGGTCGAGTCGCCCGCATGGGGGTGAACAGCTGGGGGCAGGCAGGGGTGCTCCGAGCCCCACGAGTTCCTCCCTGAGCCCGGAGCCGCCGCTGGCGGCCGGACAAGAACCGAGCCCTGCGGCTCTAAGGGCAAAAACTTTAAGCACCGAAGCGATGCGGAGAGCTCCAGGAGCAACTCCCGTGCTCGGAGCCTCACCCTACGATTTCCAGGGGAGAGACGAGACTCTTGGGGTCAGAACCGCACAGGGAGCGAAATAAGCCCACACAAAGGAGGCAAGCACGTACCCATTAAGTTCATACACCTCTTCCGCCGAGCGAAAAGCTTGAATTCCCGCCCGACAGAATAGAGACGGAGCGCCTGTGCGACTCGGAAACCCCGCGCAGCCCATCGGCCCGCCAGCCGCAGCCAATGTTCGCGCAGCGCGGGCTTTTCGAAATCCGCAGTGATGGGGAGAGCAAAGAGTGCGCCCACCGCGGCGCAGCGCCGGACCGGCGAGGGCTGCTCGGACTCTCTCAAACCCTCCGGATTCTCTCCGGTTCCGTACGGCCGCCGTGAGGCTCCTCACAGCGCGCCGGCTCGAACGTGGCGCAGTGAGCTGCAGCGGGGACAGCTGCCCGGGACCTGGGGAGAACAGAGGGAGGGCGATCTGCACCGCGGTCTGACGGGCTCTGTGCGGCGCTGAAAAAGCGAACCTCCAGCTGCACATACAAAGAACCGTAAGAAACAGCGTTTCAGCTCTTTTGGGGAAACCTTGGGTGGCTCTTAAAAGAGCCGTTGGGTTTATCTGCTAAGCAGAGGGGAGGGATTTTTTTCAGGATATTTACTTTTTCTTAGGGGCCGCCTTCTTTGCCTTGGCTGCCTTGGGTTTGGCCGCCTTGGGCTTGGCAGCTTTGGGCTTCACTGCCTTCGCCTTGGCCGGGCTCTTGACGGCCACCGCCTTTTTGGGCTTGGCAGCCTTGGTCACCTTCTTGGGGCTCTTGGCCGCCTTCTTGGTGGCAGCAGCCGCCGGCTTCTTAGCTTTCTTAGGGCTCTTCTTCACTGCTACCGCCTTCTTGGGCTTCTTGGCAGTGCTGGCAGGTTTCTTGGCCGCTGCCTTCTTGGGCTTGGCCGCGGGCGTTTTCTTCCTGGGAGCCTTCTCCTTCACCTCTCCCGGCTTCTTGCTCAGGCGGAAAGAGCCCGAGGCTCCGGTGCCCTTGGTCTGCACCAGGGTGCCCTTGCTGACCAGGCTCTTGAGCCCCAGCTTGATGCGACTGTTGCTTTTTTCCACGTCGTAGCCGCCGGCGGCCAGCGCCTTCTTGAGCGCGGCGAGGGAGAGCCCCTTGCGCTCCTTGGAGGCGGACACGGCCTTGGTGATCAGCTCGGTGACGCTGGGGCCCGCGGGCTTGCGGGCTTTGGCGCCGCCCGCCGCCTTCTTCGGCTTCTTGGCGGGGGCCGCCTTGGCCGGGGTCGGAGCGGCGGCGACATCGGGCGCAGCAACAGGAGCGGTCTCGGCCATGGCGCCTCCTGCGGAGCTCCGCGAACAATGGCGCGGTCGCCGCCGCCGCCCCCTTTATAGCAGCGCCGCGCGCGCTGATTGGTTCGCCCCGCCGACCGCCGCCGCTCCGGTTGTGTTTCTTGCCGGTCCAAAAAGCTCCTTTTCCTACAGAAATTGGCCGCCCGCGCACCCAGTTCCTTACTGGGAGGTGAGGGGACGTGGGTGCCGCAAGTTGGAAGAGTTACTCGTTAGAATGAGGAGAAATAAGGGAAAAGAGATCCGAGAAACTCCGCTGAGTGGAGCCGTGGTGACCCTGGCAGAGGGAAACATTCTATTTATCTTCTAAATTAAAAGTATCCCTTTGGCTAAATCCACACAGCCGGCATGAAACCGTGTACTTCAAAAGCTCCTCTCCAGATGAGGGCTAATACCGCAGTGGCCTCGGTGTCTGATCTCAGCGTAAACGAGTATGAAAGCCGAGCAAGTAACACAACCCGGCTCCGCAGCACGGGCTCGGCTCCTGCTCCCCTCCGCGAACACAGCGTCCCACTCCGCGCCCGCTCGGGCCGCCGCTGCTCTCCCGGTGCCGGCAGGCAGAGGTTGGCACTCCGGCAGAGCGGTGAAAGCCGGTGTCTCTTTACGCCTGTTTTGGTATTGCAAGGGAGCAAAGCGCCAACGAGCCTCTCCCTGAGTGCTGATGTGCCTGTTAGTGCGCTGCCAATGCATCCTGAAAGGGGTTGCTTTGTCAGGAGACACGTCAGCTACCATTGTAGCACATCGTCTTTTGATCTTAAAACCTAGATGTCTTTGTACCGCGATTTATTAAAATTCGTTGTGAAACAGAATCTGAAATGTAAAGAAAATTTGAACTGAGTGGAGACTTAAAGCTCTACGTCCTGTCCTTGGAGGGTATGATTGGAATAATTTGTTATCCAAATAGATTTCTCTGTTCTAATGTACAAATGTTGACATTTAAGTGTAGTGCTTTGATAACAGCATCCCATGCTTTGCTATTTCAATCTTTTTAGAAGAAAGAACGGAGCTCACACCATTTCGAGAGGTTCCCTTTCCCAGGTAGATCCATATTAAATAAAAATTGACACAATCTCAGTTCCCACCTTCAAATTCCCCCCTCGGTTTTCAATGGCACGCTGCTTTCTTTTTCAGTGTGAACCATTGACCGGCCCGTGATAACATTGTTGCACACACTGGATACAAGGCCAGCATTTGCTCCTCAAACCGGTGGAGCAGATACATTCAGCGCTTCAAGAAACTGAAACAGAGTAAAGCGAATGAGGTCACAGCTCGGTGTTACAGCAGCCTGGAGATTTGCGGAATCAAACTCTATAACCCAGAGTTAGGTTATAAAGCAGGTACGTTTATTCAATGAGACGTGTATCATTGGGTGCGCGGGGGATAGTTCCTCCTAACACGCACACCGTAGGGCAAAAGCTTGGTACAGATATAGGCCGAACCAATACACAATCAGTGGAATTCACATACATATTCATTACGTATCAGCATATGGTCCCGCCATGAGCAGTGGGGGGTCTCCTTTTGATGGTCATGGGATGAAGGCCCGTTGTCTCCAACAGAAGTAATGTTGCGACAGAGTTTCCAGATGTTCTTTTCTTATCTGGCCTCACATCCTGCTTATCTGCATTCCTATACAATAGTTAACCCTTATCTTGTCCTCTCCTTACTCACTGGGTTAACAGATGCACAGCTGCCTTCGAGAACTTTCATGTCCTTTTGGACGTGCCTTTAGCTGGTAATGTGCATCTCTGAGAAATAACAGGAACTGCATCTCAACAGCATCTCCTGGTAAATGAGAGATGGGAATATCAAATGACCTCTGTGAATATTTTTAAACGAGCTTTTCTTGCAGTCACTCACGAGCCAAGAAGCGAAAGCTCTACATCAAATAGTGGGTCTGAACTATTCCAGTAATTTTACATTCTTAATTTTTATTCTCTGGAGGTTAAATGAGGAAAGAAATACATGGCTGGGTGAGGTACCCCAGAGAGTGCAGTTTGGCCTGCAAGATGAAGGTAACTGTGATCTTGGCTGCAATAACAAGCATGACAGAAATGTTAATATAAGGTTGTAGGACTGCCGTTTGTGTGAAAACAGAAATTGGAAAGCAATTTTTATTCTGATTTTATCTGATGGTTATTTCTTAAAATGCAGAGAGTTGAGGCCCGTAGTGATGGGACTGAAGACTGACTCAGAAGTGCTGACAGTGAGGAAAAGGTTAGATGTAAACTAGTAGCGGAGACCCTATTGTAGTAACAGATGTATGTAGGTTGCTCAGAAAGTACTGCCTCCTATTTATTTCCATAGAAACTACAACAGGCACAAAGAGCACAATAACACTATTTTATACTGTTGTGGTTTTAACTGAAAGAGTGCTAATAGCACACCGGTGTTTTAGACATTGCTGAGTGATGGAACACCATGGCTAGGCCACATGTTTGGGAAGAGCTGCTGCCTTTATTATGGGCAGCAGGGAGTGGGGTGGCACCAGGACAGCTGGCCTGAATTAGGGACACCATGAAGAACCCTGTAAAGCAGTGAGGAGTTGGAGGAAGGAGCAGCTGCTGCCTGGGAGTCCAATCCAGTCTAGTCTGTCTATCCAATGCATTCCTATACAATAGTTAACCCTTATCTTGTCCTCTCCTTACTCACTGGGTTAACAGATGCACAGCTGCCTTCGAGAACTTTCATGTCCTTTTGGACGTGCCTTTAGCTGGTAATGTGCATCTCTGAGAAATAACAGGAACTGCATCTCAACAGCATCTCCTGGTAAATGAGAGATGGGAATATCAAATGACCTCTGTGAATATTTTTAAACGAGCTTTTCTTGCAGTCACTCACGAGCCAAGAAGCGAAAGCTCTACATCAAATAGTGGGTCTGAACTATTCCAGTAATTTTACATTCTTAATTTTTATTCTCTGGAGGTTAAATGAGGAAAGAAATACATGGCTGGGTGAGGTACCCCAGAGAGTGCAGTTTGGCCTGCAAGATGAAGGTAACTGTGATCTTGGCTGCAATAACAAGCATGACAGAAATGTTAATATAAGGTTGTAGGACTGCCGTTTGTGTGAAAACAGAAATTGGAAAGCAATTTTTATTCTGATTTTATCTGATGGTTATTTCTTAAAATGCAGAGAGTTGAGGCCCGTAGTGATGGGACTGAAGACTGACTCAGAAGTGCTGACAGTGAGGAAAAGGTTAGATGTAAACTAGTAGAGGAGACCCTATTGTAGTAACAGATGTATGTAGGTTGCTCAGAAAGTACTGCCTCCTATTTATTTCCATAGAAACTACAACAGGCACAAAGAGCACAATAACACTATTTTATACTGTTGTGGTTTTAACTGAAAGAGTGCTAATAGCACACCGGTGTTTTAGACATTGCTGAGTGATGGAACACCATGGCTAGGCCACATGTTTGGGAAGAGCTGCTGCCTTTATTATGGGCAGCAGGGAGTGGGGTGGCACCAGGACAGCTGGCCTGAATTAGGGACACCATGAAGAACCCTGTAAAGCAGTGAGGAGTTGGAGGAAGGAGCAGCTGCTGCCTGGGAGTCCAATCCAGTCTAGTCTGTCTATCCAACAGGAATTGAGAGCTTGCATTGCTGATGGGGGACTGGTCAGCAGGCAGTACTGCTGTTGTGCATCAGTCAGCAGGTGGTGATTGCACTTATAATTCCATTTCTGTTTCCAGTTTTTGCTTCTTAGTAAATAACTTTCACCTCAGCCCATTAGTCCTATTTTATTACTACTTCTCTCTCACGTCCCACTCGAGAGGGACTGAGGGGACTGAGTGAAAGGCTATGTGGTTTTGAGCTGCCTGCCAGGTTAAACCACAACAGCTAGCATACTGTATCTGAGAATTTGCCCTATTTTTCGACATAATCACCACCATCAGCTATACGTTTTCACCAGTGTTGAACTGGTGGATCGTGTATGCTATGCCCATAAAAATCTGTACCAGTAGGAGTTGCCATTTTTTCAGACTGCCCCTCTGCTGCCGCCTGTCACATGGCAACAGAATGTAATGGGATAATGGTGGGGAGGTTCACCCTCTACTGCCATACCACCATCTCTGCCTCTGATATCATGGGCCAGCTTAATGAAATAGGAGGCATTGTTTTGGGAGCAGCCCCCACGGATCTCAAGTCCTCCCAGGGATGATGGAACCAGGATTTTATAGTTTATAGTGCATTAGCATTCATATATATCTGCTTCTTCCCTCTTTCTTTCTCTATTTCTTTCAAGCTTCTTACACTAAATGGCATCTTTCTGTCAATTCTCTGGACTTGTACAGCAAGGAAAATCAGATTCACATTCTGCCTTTTATGTCTCACAAGCAGAGGAAAGGTATAATTGGGCTCAGATTCCTGGGATTGGAAACAGGATATTCATTTTTTTACTTTTATTATCATGACAATTTCTGCACTTACTTAGAAACTGGAACGTATTTACAGTTTTGAGCAGGGGGTCTCAAAACCATCAGCGCTTCATATAATATATTTTTCTACATATGAGATTACCCCCATCCACTGTGTTAGGAGCTTACAATGAGAAAAGATGACTGGGTATATCAGGCTACTGGTTCTCACTGGAAAAAAAAACAAACATTATGAGCTCTTCTACAAGCTAGGCCAAATTAAAGGAAAAGAAGATAGTTGCTGAGTGTTGTAGAAAGTCTTGGATCGTTTTTCTCTGGCTCTTTACTCGATTACATTTTGTACTGTAACATTCAAGTATAGCATGCTACAACTATCCAAGTATTATGAGTGTATTTTAATTTCTCAGCCACTGTAGGTTGCAATTTAAAATTTCAGCCATTGTGGAATATAATCCAAAACAAAGAACACGTGTGTTAACATGGGAACTTGGGATAGCTCCTGTAGGAAGGCTTCCCCAGGCTTTGATCTTCCACTATTTCAACTGGCAGATGTTGTATTTGGCTATGATCATTCGATTTTCCTTCCCTTCCCATGTAGAATAAAGAAGTGTCAACAGAAACTCTGAAATAATTTATGAAAATATTGTTACTTCCCTTCCAGGAGCAACAGCAGTTTCTGATAAAGATATAAAGGCTGCAGCTGAAGCTGGCTCTGTCACATGAGAGTGGAAATGAAAAGAAGGAACAACATATGCGTATTTAAGAATAGGGGTAAGCTAGGAATAATTGTTTTTCAGTTCTCAGTTTTGGGGTGAGAAAGAGCACTTTTCTAAATAACAGATTAGAGCTCCAAGCAGAACTGCCCTTTGGAAACTCCAGTTGTGATGCAAGCAGACAAGTTTAGGTATAGTAGTGAAGGAAGCCAAGGACGCTTAGGAAAGTCCTAATGTGCTTTGAAATGCCTCTTCTTTTCCTAGAAATGGCAAAAATAGAATATGGAGTTCCCCAACACAACTGATACCAGTAAACCCAATACATATAATGGTATAATTGGCCAAACTTTTACTGCCTACTTCAGCCCACACCGTTAATATGTTTATGCACTATGCACTAAAAGCATGTCCTTCTGGTTCAAAGCTCATTGCTTTAGTTTTAATATTTAATAAATTAACCAAGTAACCGTAATGTATAAAGTGATAAAGATTTTCTATTACATTAGCATAAAATGTCAATTAGTTCTTTTTCTAAAAAGCAAAGACGTGAATTCCTCCTTCAGTCTTTGAAGCTTCTCATGTCCTTCAAAACTGTTATTGAAGACCATTAAATGATCGTTTGTATAACAGAAAACTGTTTACTTAAAACCTAGTGGTGACAACTATGGTACCTGAACAATGGAATAAGGCAAAGCAATCAGGAAAGCTTCCATCCTGACTTTGGAGCTTGGAATTTACGAGTTAATTCCCAAGATTTAGGGAAGGTGTGTCCCAGCAATTTCAAGTAGCTACCTTGTTTTCTAAAGCTCCATGTATTTGAAAGAGTTCTGGGGCATAGAAAGGATCGATGGAAAAGCCAATCCTTTGAAATCTTTTCTGCATTTGTTGCCACTGAGGGTTACATTCTGACATTCAGTTTACAGCTGACAATCACATTTCATGTCTTGAACACCGGACCACGCTGCTGAAGCGTACAGAGATCAAATTTGTGTATGCAAGCTATAAGTCATGATTTCAACTCCATCTATAACTTTTGTGCACAAATTTACTGGAGAGAAAAATAAACCACAAATCTATACAGTAAATACTGTCCTATGTGTATTATTTAAGAAGGAAATGAGCTAAGAAGAATATTGTATAAACGAGTGAAACTGGAGATAGCCTAAGAAACAGAAGAGAGTAATCACTAAGAAAATCTACAAGAAGCACATCCAGAATTCACAGACATTTAAAATCATGATTACTGAATTTGAGTCTTTAAAGAATCCAATGTTAAAAATTACTGGTTACGGCTTATACAATTTATCATTTATTCTTAGACATAATGTTGTTTGCAAGGGCTTGGGGGCATAGGTAGGCCTAACTGCATATTAAAAAAAAAATAAATCAAAGGGAAGAAAGTCATACTGTTCCTAGGGATCAGTAAATTAAATATGTATAAGGCTCTTTATATCCTCTATTGACATCTTCAGTTTGTGTGTACAGTGCCCACCATCAAAATAACAAGACATGAAGAGTTTAAAGACTTGGTGCCGTTCTAAAAGGAAAAAGAACTAAAAAAATTTCCCTATGCTCTGGCACCAGGTTCAGGAAAAAAATCCTCACCTTGAAACTACATGGTGATTCATACACAGGTATTGACACATGAATACTGAAAATATTGGGATTCACGGAAAGCAGTCAAGAAAACAAGGAGAAACAATAGAAAAAGAAAGAGGAATAGGTTCTTCAGGTAGTGTACTTTAGACCGAAAAAAAAAGTGACGAGAGAAACAGAATGTAATGAGGAAAACCAAACGCATTGCAGAGGGGAAGAGAAGCAGCCAGGAGGAGGCCCCGCCCTCCGGGGAGGAGGACGCAGTGGCGCTCCCGCCCCCGCCTGGGGCCCCGCCCCTGTTTTCAATCAGGTCCGACTACACGCCATAACACCCAGGCGCGCCGCGCTCTGTCCACACTGGTAGCGGAGGACTCACGTTCTCAGTATGTCTGGCAGAGGCAAGGGCGGGAAGGGGCTCGGCAAGGGGGGCGCCAAGCGCCACCGCAAGGTGCTGCGCGACAACATCCAGGGCATCACCAAGCCGGCCATCCGCCGCCTGGCGCGGCGCGGCGGCGTCAAGCGCATCTCGGGGCTCATCTACGAGGAGACGCGCGGCGTGCTCAAGGTGTTCCTGGAGAACGTCATCCGCGACGCCGTCACCTACACCGAGCACGCCAAGAGGAAGACGGTTACGGCCATGGACGTGGTGTATGCGCTCAAGCGCCAGGGACGCACCCTCTACGGCTTCGGCGGTTAAACTCGGCTCCCATTTCGGCAACCCGAACTCGCTTTCTACAACCCAAAGGCTCTTTTCAGAGCCGCCCACTTGATCGTAACAAAGAGCTGTGTCATCTTGCCTGACGTGCCAGGGTTCTTCCTTTATTTAACAGGTTTTGCTTGTTTGCCTTTATGTCTGCCAGCCGTGTTCTCAGCTATTAGCTTTCTGCGTCCGGACCGCAGAGCTGCGTAGCTCAGCGCTCCTAGCGCCTCGCGGCGTCTCTCCGTTCCCCTGCAAGCTGCTCCACACTGCCTTTGCTTCCCCGCAGGCAGGCGCTCACCAGGCAGCGTTCGAGCTGCTCCTCGCTTCAGGGCGCGCCCCTGACTTGTAAGCTCGTTCCTACCGACCGAGTCAGGCACGCGCCGGGGTGCCCAGGGCGAACCCAGCGCCTCCCTTCGGCACCGCGTCCGGAAAGGCCGGGAGAAAGGGGCCCCGGGACCTAAAGAACGAGGGGACGTAGAAGCAGAAGCGGGTTCTGCCCTGACAGGAACCCCGCCGGCGGGGAGTGGGGGGAGAAATGGGGAAAAGGCGGCTATTCCGCTTCCGCCCGCCCGCAGGGTCCGCGTAAGCGGTAGCGCGGCAGGGGGTGGAGACCAGAGCCCCGGGCTGTCCGCTCCTTTTCCCCTGCCTGAGTGTTTCCCCCGCCCTTACGAAAAGCGCGCGCGGGGCCGCCCACGGCTGCAGCCGCTTCCGCAGCGGCTGCCGCTCGGGACGGGGACGGGGAGTGGCTTCAGCGCAGAGTTTCGGGTTGCGGCCGGGACAGGGCAGCGACGCCGAGTGGAAAACCCGAGACTCCCCGACTACAGCGCATCTCCCCGGCGGAAATGCGAGGCCCGCACGGACGGAAAATCCCAGCCAGTGCCTCCTTACGCCCACGAATACGGAGCCTCCCGCGCCAACACACTACACAAGCACTCATCGAGTCGCGGCATTCCGAGCTCTTTCTCGACACTGTGGGTGGCTCTGAAAAGAGCCTTTGGGTTTCACTTCGCTGCTCTGCGCGTTTCCTCGGGGCCGGCTTACTTAGCCTTGGCCTTGTGGCTGTCCGTCTTCTTGGGCAGCAGCACAGCCTGGATGTTGGGCAGCACCCCGCCCTGCGCGATGGTGACCTTGCCCAGCAGCTTGTTGAGCTCCTCGTCGTTGCGGATGGCCAGCTGCAGGTGGCGCGGGATGATGCGCGTCTTCTTGTTGTCGCGGGCCGCGTTGCCCGCCAGCTCCAGGATCTCGGCCGTCAGGTACTCCAGCACGGCCGCCAGGTACACCGGCGCGCCGGCGCCCACCCGCTCCGCGTAGTTGCCCTTGCGCAGCAGCCGGTGCACGCGGCCCACGGGGAACTGCAGCCCGGCCCGCGACGAGCGCGACTTGGCCTTGGCGCGCGCCTTCCCGCC
>JACDJE010000012.1:2830395-2865154 GCA_016647715.1 Pavo muticus
GCGCAGCCATTGGCTGCCTGCAGAGAGCGGGGCGGGGCGGGGAAGAGCGCCCGTCGCTATTGGTCGGGCCGAGATTCGTTACGCCATTGGCCGCTCCTTCCCTGTGAGGACAGCTCCGCCTATCAGGAGCCGGCGGCGGCGCAATGGGGAAGGGATATAAAGGCGCGCGGGCGAGCGCGGGCAGCGGTTGCTTGTTTTGACTTCTGTGTAGTTTGTATTTGAGCGTCTGAGCGACTGATCGGCGATGTCGGGCCGCGGGAAGCAGGGCGGGAAGGCGCGCGCCAAGGCCAAGTCGCGCTCGTCGCGGGCCGGGCTGCAGTTCCCCGTGGGCCGCGTGCACCGGCTGCTGCGCAAGGGCAACTACGCGGAGCGGGTGGGCGCCGGCGCGCCGGTGTACCTGGCGGCCGTGCTGGAGTACCTGACGGCCGAGATCCTGGAGCTGGCGGGCAACGCGGCCCGCGACAACAAGAAGACGCGCATCATCCCGCGCCACCTGCAGCTGGCCATCCGCAACGACGAGGAGCTCAACAAGCTGCTGGGCAAGGTCACCATCGCGCAGGGCGGGGTGCTGCCCAACATCCAGGCAGTGCTGCTGCCCAAGAAGACGGACAGCCACAAGGCCAAGGCTAAGTAAGCCGGCCCCGAGGAAACGCGCAGAGCAGCGAAGTGAAACCCAAAGGCTCTTTTCAGAGCCACCCACAGTGTCGAGAAAGAGCTCGGAATGCCGCGACTCGATGAGTGCTTGTGTAGTGTGTTGGCGCGGGAGGCTCAGTATTCGTGGGCGTAAGGAGGCACTGGCTGGGATTTTCCGTCCGTGCGGGCCTCGCATTTCCGCCGGGGAGATGCGCTGTAGTCGGGGAGTCTCGGGTTTTCCCCTCGGCGTCGCTGCCCTGTCCCGGCCGCAACCCGAAACGCTGCGCTGAAGCCACTCCCCGTCCCCATCCCGAGCGGCAGCCGCTGCGGAAGCGGCTGCAGCCGTGGGCGGCCCCGCGCGCGCTTTTCGTAAGGGCGGGGTAAAAGGAGCGGACACCTCGGGGCTCTGGTCTCCACCCCCTGCCGCGCTACCGCTTACGCGGACCCTGCGGGCGGGCGGAAGCGGAATAGCCGCCTTTTCCCCATTTCTCCCCCCACTCCCCGCCGGCGGGGTTCCTGTCAGGGCAGAACCCGCTTCTGCTTCTACGTCCCCTCGTTCTTTAGGTCCCGGGGCCCCTTTCTCCCGGCCTTTCCGGACGCGGTGCCGAAGGGAGGCGCTGGGTTCGCCCTGGGCACCCCGGCACGTACCTGACTCGGTCGGTAGGAACGAGCTTACAAGTCAGGGGCGCGCCCTGAAGCGAGGAGCAGCTCGAACGCTGCCTGGTGAGCGCCTGCCTGCGGGGAAGCAAAGGCAGTGTGGAGCAGCTTACAGGGGAACGGAGAGACGCCGCGAGGCGCTAGGAGCGCTGAGCTACGCAGCTCTGCGGTCCGGACGCAGAAAGCTAATAGCTGAGAACACGGCTGGCAGACATAAAGGCAAACAAGCAAAACCTGTTAAATAAAGGAAGAACCCTGGCACGTCAGGCAAGATGACACAGCTCTTTGTTACGATCAAGTGGGCGGCTCTGAAAAGAGCCTTTGGGTTGTAGAAAGCGAGTTCGGGTTGCCGAAATGGGAGCCGAGTTTAACCGCCGAAGCCGTAGAGGGTGCGTCCCTGGCGCTTGAGCGCATACACCACGTCCATGGCCGTAACCGTCTTCCTCTTGGCGTGCTCGGTGTAGGTGACGGCGTCGCGGATGACGTTCTCCAGGAACACCTTGAGCACGCCGCGCGTCTCCTCGTAGATGAGCCCCGAGATGCGCTTGACGCCGCCGCGCCGCGCCAGGCGGCGGATGGCCGGCTTGGTGATGCCCTGGATGTTGTCGCGCAGCACCTTGCGGTGGCGCTTGGCGCCCCCCTTGCCGAGCCCCTTCCCGCCCTTGCCTCTGCCAGACATACTGAGAACGTGAGTCCTCCGCTACCAGTGTGGACAGAGCGCGGCGCGCCTGGGTGTTATGGCGTTTCGTCGGACCGCTCTTGGAGACACGTGTGCACACAAGTCCCGTTCTGCCCTGTTTCACTTTGTCTGCAGGAGAAGAGCAAGGAAAAAAAAAATGAAAAAGAGAATATGGAATAAGGATATAAAAAAGAAACGACCAGGTTCAGACCAGCGGACGGGACCAAGACGTGCGACTGCCCGTGCGCTCATACCGCCAGTGGGCGGACCCGCCCGAGCTCCGCGCAGCCATTGGCTGCCTGCAGAGAGCGGGGCGGGGCGGGGAAGAGCGCCCGTCGCTATTGGTCGGGCCGAGATTCGTTACGCCATTGGCCGCTCCTTCCCTGTGAGGACAGCTCCGCCTATCAGGAGCCGGCGGCGGCGCAATGGGAAGGGATATAAAGGCGCGCGGGCGAGCGCGGGCAGCGGTTGCTTGTTTTGACTTCTGTGTAGTTTGTATTTGAGCGTCTGAGCGACTGATCGGCGATGTCGGGCCGCGGGAAGCAGGGCGGGAAGGCGCGCGCCAAGGCCAAGTCGCGCTCGTCGCGGGCCGGGCTGCAGTTCCCCGTGGGCCGCGTGCACCGGCTGCTGCGCAAGGGCAACTACGCGGAGCGGGTGGGCGCCGGCGCGCCGGTGTACCTGGCGGCCGTGCTGGAGTACCTGACGGCCGAGATCCTGGAGCTGGCGGGCAACGCGGCCCGCGACAACAAGAAGACGCGCATCATCCCGCGCCACCTGCAGCTGGCCATCCGCAACGACGAGGAGCTCAACAAGCTGCTGGGCAAGGTCACCATCGCGCAGGGCGGGGTGCTGCCCAACATCCAGGCTGTGCTGCTGCCCAAGAAGACGGACAGCCACAAGGCCAAGGCTAAGTAAGCCGGCCCCGAGGAAACGCGCAGAGCAGCGAAGTGAAACCCAAAGGCTCTTTTCAGAGCCACCCACAGTGTCGAGAAAGAGCTCGGAATGCCGCGACTCGATGAGTGCTTGTGTAGTGTGTTGGCGCGGGAGGCTCCGTATTCGTGGGCGTAAGGAGGCACTGGCTGGGATTTTCCGTCCGTGCGGGCCTCGCATTTCCGCCGGGGAGATGCGCTGTAGTCGGGGAGTCTCGGGTTTTCCACTCGGCGTCGCTGCCCTGTCCCGGCCGCAACCCGAAACTCTGCGCTGAAGCCGCTCCCCGTCCCCGTCCCGAGCGGCAGCCGCTGCGGAAGCGGCTGCAGACGTGGGCGGCCCCGCGCGCGCTTTTCGTAAGGGCGGGGGAAACACTCAGGCAGGGGAAAAGGAGCGGACAGCCCGGGGCTCTGGTCTCCACCCCCTGCCGCGCTACCGCTTACGCGGACCCTGCGGGCGGGCGGAAGCGGAATAGCCGCCTTTTCCCCATTTCTCCCCCCACTCCCCGCCGGCGGGGTTCCTGTCAGGGCAGAACCCGCTTCTGCTTCTACGTCCCCTCGTTCTTTAGGTCCCGGGGCCCCTTTCTCCCGGCCTTTCCGGACGCGGTGCCGAAGGGAGGCGCTGGGTTCGCCCTGGGCACCCCGGCACGTACCTGACTCGGTCGGTAGGAACGAGCTTACAAGTCAGGGGCGCGCCCTGAAGCGAGGAGCAGCTCGAACGCTGCCTGGTGAGCGCCTGCCTGCGGGGAAGCAAAGGCAGTGTGGAGCAGCTTACAGGGGAACGGAGAGACGCCGCGAGGCGCTAGGAGCGCTGAGCTACGCAGCTCTGCGGTCCGGACGCAGAAAGCTAATAGCTGAGAACACGGCTGGCAGACATAAAGGCAAACAAGCAAAACCTGTTAAATAAAGGAAGAACCCTGGCACGTCAGGCAAGATGACACAGCTCTTTGTTACGATCAAGTGGGCGGCTCTGAAAAGAGCCTTTGGGTTGTAGAAAGCGAGTTCGGGTTGCCGAAATGGGAGCCGAGTTTAACCGCCGAAGCCGTAGAGGGTGCGTCCCTGGCGCTTGAGCGCATACACCACGTCCATGGCCGTAACCGTCTTCCTCTTGGCGTGCTCGGTGTAGGTGACGGCGTCGCGGATGACGTTCTCCAGGAACACCTTGAGCACGCCACGCGTCTCCTCGTAGATGAGCCCCGAGATGCGCTTGACGCCGCCGCGCCGCGCCAGGCGGCGGATGGCCGGCTTGGTGATGCCCTGGATGTTGTCGCGCAGCACCTTGCGGTGGCGCTTGGCGCCCCCCTTGCCGAGCCCCTTCCCGCCCTTGCCTCTGCCAGACATACTGAGAACGTGAGTCCTCCACTACCAGTGTGGACAGAGCGCGGCGCGCCTGGGTGTTATGGCGTGTAGTCGGACCTGATTGAAAACAGGGGCGGGGCCCCAGGCGGGGGCGGGAGCGCCACTGCGTCCTCCTCCCTGGCGGGCGGGGCCTTCGGCTTTCGCCTGTCTCTTACACCACCCCAGGGCCTCAGCCTTGTTCGCCCGCCCCGTCCCACCTTCTCCCTTATGTTCCCTTTCCCAGCATCTCCCGCTCTGGTGGGAGGCGGCGCTCCGCACTCCTTCCTCTCCGACTCTCAGTGTCTCGATGAGGATTATTGGTTCTTTTTTTTTACTGTAGTAAAATGATATGTTGAAATACTTTATTGCTCTTATTATTTACCTTAATGTGTTATTTTTCTATTTAATTAATATTTATGTTGAATACCTTTGTTACTCTTATCCAGCTTTTTTAATTTCTGGGAATTTTGTGAAATTTTTTGTACTTTATTTTCAAAATCTCGCAAATGAAGTGACAGGGAGGCCAACCCTATATACTTTTTAGGCAGTCTAATCTTGAAAAAATGACATGTTTGCTTTGTATGGAATTACTGCTATGGTCTGATTTCATATTGCACTAACAAAATCTCCAGGGGTTCTGTTTTCTATGTCATATATTGCCCAAATTACTCAATTTTGAATAGAATCTAATGACTAGGCATTTGCTTTAAATGATTTCATAGTTATATGACCCGTTTGTTTTAGGAAATAAATTTCCTGCTGACTGTGGACTGTGGTGTAGGTGACACTTGTTCCTACTTATTAAGTGCACTGTTTTTCACACGGGTACTCATCAAGATGAGGAGTGTGATTGGTGGTGAAAGCAATCTGGCCTTGTGCACCTGGAACTAAAGACTTGAAACGTTGTCTACATCAATCTTGCATTTGTTTGTAACAATAATAACTAAC
The DNA here is from genome assembly GCA_016647715.1 of Pavo muticus. Lineage (NCBI taxonomy): Eukaryota > Metazoa > Chordata > Aves > Galliformes > Phasianidae > Pavo > Pavo muticus. The sequence goes on from JACDJE010000012.1 coordinate 2,835,577, forward strand.
TACATACAAATAATAACCTGCCCATTAATTCGGGTACATGCTCATCATGAGCGCTACTCACTGGAAACAGCTTTTGGTGTTCATGCACACACCTCTAAATCATTGAGTTCTGAGCTCTGCTTGCCCCCCCTAAATGAAGGCAGCAAGTTAAAAAAAAAAAAAAAAAAAAAAGCAAAAAGCTTTGTGGCTGTTTTAATGTACACAGTGTGCATCCTGAGAGCAGTCTCTGGAAGGTCACTTCCCACTGAGCCACTGTGTTTCCAGGTGACAGTTTCTCTGAAATATTGCATTCAAAACATCCTGCATGCTGTAGCTTTTTGTCATTCATGCCATGATGCTTGTCTGCATCAAGGATAGTCCATTTCCCTGCATAAGTGACAATGCTACAATACTTTGATACATGTGAGCCTGAGAGAATTAACTTGGGGTAACCTCCATGGACTTACGCTCGCATATTGCTTGCACTCTGAAGCATCAACAAACCCAGTTTCATGCCTTTATCTCAGACCAGAGAGAAGAGATAACCAATCTTCTTCTAGAACGTGTCCAACTCGCTAGTTTTATATTCTATTGCCCTCATTTTTTATGTTTTAATAACCAATATATACATTAGAAAAGCTTTGTTACATACATTAACTATATTATATATTTTATATGTTGTTCAAGACAACATTCCTCTTCACTCAACCCAATTCTCAGACTGTAGTATCACTGTCATGATGAGCATCAGCAGCATAGAGCTGGAGAAGGCCCTTTATTTTCTTTCCTGTGTCTGAAGTGCTGTTTAAGATTAAATCACAGGCATTCTGGTCATGCTCAAAAAGATTATATGTCCATCTAGATCACTGTTACTAATTGGATGAAAGTTAGTCACGCACATCAAATGGGCAACAAAGCTGGCTACTTCAGCTGTGTACATGCATGAGGTGCCTCCGTGACTGCAAAGATCTGACATAATTCTGACTGGACAAGCACTTCCTTTTCCTCCGTGATTTCCTTTCACCAGTGTGTAATGCCAGTGACAACATGTCTCTGTAGCTCTGATGAAACTTCATGACTCTGAAAATCAATCATCACAACACATAAAGCCTACCTTAGTGTCTGCTGGTTGCCCTCACGAGGCTCCTTTTCATAGCTCAAGGCTCTATGGGGCTGTGAGATCAACATTGTTCCAATATGGAGAGAATGACTGTAACCCCAATGCATACATCAGTATCCAGAGACAGAGGAATGCCCATCAAAATGAAAGGCTCAGGGAGGTAATCATGAGCCCTAGCAAGCCCTTCTCTCACTCACATTGGCATTTGGTTCTGGCTCAGTTGTAGTGACTCCAAGAGGGAAGGTCTGTGTGAGTGATGAGATCTAAAAATATAATTGCAAGGTCATTTTCCCCAGCATCTTGTAGCTCACATATTTTATATAAGGAATCTCTCTGTTGGGCCCTGAAGGCTCCTGATTTTTCTCTGTCCTTGTCATTCCCTCCCCTTTAGGCATATTCTCCTCACTTTTCCTTATGGCTGAAGAAAGGGTTACAGCTCTCTCGCTGTGCTCATTGCTACTTCATCCCACTTTATCTGCATCATAGAAATAGTGTTTTCCAGATTTTGCAACACACAGACAAGACACTTAAATGCATAAAATTGAGACCCTCCTTGACTGAAGGGATATACTCCATACAGTATATACATACCAATCTCCCATTTGCCCATCTCCCACCCTCACCGTTGCTGTTCCTCAGCCTTCTGTTATTTGTCATGCTAAATCACATCCTGAAGCATGAGAAATGCTATACCAAGGGAAAGCGATCAGTGAAGGTGGGAGAAAAATCCACTTGAGGGTCCCCGGTTCAAAGACAACCCCTCTGACTTGGGTGTGCCTATCCAACAAGACACCAGGAGCTAAGGGATCATTTGGATGAGATATCAGTTACTGTACTTTTTTTCATGGCCTCTGTAACACATGGAATATTGGCTCAGAGGAAAGTTTCATGTGAATGACTCAGTTCTTACAGTGTTGTGATCATAAGTCTCTGTCCAAAATCCATGACAAAGGGCAGCAGAATCTCAAGGCTGCCTTGTTCACCTTGCCCATTCATTTCTCCCACTCATGATTCAGGCTGAGGCCACCAACTGCAGAATCATGTTCTACCTTTAAGCCCTGCGTTCTTCCTCTATTCCTTGTGAGTCCACAATACTGAGGTGAAGGAGCATGAGCATGTGTCTCCCTCAGCATCAGGCAATAACTGTCAACCCAGGAGGAAGGAAAAGACAAAAGCACAGAGCTAAAACAATTTTCAAGAATCACCATGTTAAAAGAACAAGCACATCTTGTAAACGAGAAAGATAATAAACTTAAAACTAATTGGTTTTAAGTACAAGAACCCTATTCTCCTTTTTCTTTTTTCCTTACCTTAGTGCCAAATACAAACAAACATTTCTGGCCTCATGCAGTGATGCAGCTTACAGCAGGAACCCTTACAATCCTTTTCATGCACCCAAGCATGCCAAGGCCTCTTTCTTCTAAAAAATGAATAGAACAAGCAGCAACTAAACATCTTCCTCCACTTAGGTTCTGGTATCGCTATTTAGCTTAAATAATTTTTGTCTTTTTTTCTTTCTCTCTCTCTTTCTACACCTCCCCATCCCTACCTCCTCCCACCAGATGATGCTTATCTAAGTGAACATGCATTAAATCTGAACACTTAACATCTGAATTACTTAGATGATCAGCAGACCCTCTTCTCAACAGCTGTGTTGTGACGGTGTTTCCTTCCTTTCAGGTGTCTCCTATTCCAATTTGGGTAAATCCAAAAACCCAGTTGGCTTCTCTTTGCTTACTGCTGGACATGGCTGATTCCCACTCCCACTCCAACCTGGTCAATGCTGGACCTGTTTGCTGCTCTTTAGGCCAAATGTAAAGTGTTACTGACTTCTAAACTCAGACAGCACACAAGTGGGGCTTGTTGTTCTGCTCCTCATTTCATGCATAAATCAACCAAAGTTTCACTGCTTTTTCAGTGTTAAAAACAGAAAGAAAAACCAAACATTCCACTAAAAAAGCCCTGTGTCAGAAAGGCGAAGGTTTAGGCCTAATACGTTTGACTTTTTCGGACTATTGTGCATACAGTATGTTTCAGGCAAGATACATGAGATCACTACATACTGGGCCTCGAACATGCCCACACTGTGCACATACGTGCCTATGATGCCTTACTCCTGAGTTCCTAACAGTCTGACAGCAGAAGCGCTGAGTGGCTGCTCTCATTTGCTAGCTGTGGGGATATAGGAGCTCCAGCACTTCTTACTGGTATCCCTGGTAGTCTGAGTGACCTCCTGACTGGGGATAGTGCCTCTCTGGCAGCAGCACATAGCTTGCACAGCTGGGAAGCACATGCTGTAAAAACATAAACTACAGCACAGCACTGAATGCCTCTTCAAAACCATTTAGCTGATTTCCAAGGGAAGAAAGCCAGCCTATGTTGCTGGCATTCAGGTGCTACCTGATGGTACTCCTGCTCTAGAATGGTGACACAAAGCCTCATCTAGAGCCAGAACCTGTTTGACCCCCACACTTCTCAGTAAGCCACAGTGTGTGACAGCACTTTGGCCCTCAGTGGTGGCAAGTGCCCAGCCTGCATCGTGTTTGGGTGCCACTGTCACTGGCTGCGTGACAAAAAAAAAAAGTGACAAAAAAAAACATACCCCGTGTCTTGTCACATCAGCACCTGGAGTGGCTCCAGCCAGAGAGATCACAAAATTGTAGAATCATTATGGTTGGAAAAAGCCACTAAGATCATCTATTCCAACCATCAATCCATCACCACCATGCCCACTAAGTCATGTCTTGTGGACTATGGACCTGCTCTGTATGCATGTACTGTCTCAGAGGCACCCCTTGACTTGTCAAACATGACTCTGGATGGAGGTGGGGGAGCATCTAGGTCATGTTGTACCCTACTAGCACCAATGCAGCTCTTACAGCACCCACAGGGAGCACGGGCACACAGGTAGAAAAGGGTGGAGAGCAGAAAGTGTGCAGAAATGCCAGGGGGTTGTGGGGTGGAAGAGCGGGTTGCTCAGCATTGTTCTGTGTGGGCTGCTTGCTGCTCAGAGCAGTCTGGCTTCAGTGATGCTGGAGAGACTGCTCTGAAGGGACAGTGAGTGGCACATTTTCTTGGTGGCATTCGCTGATATTAAATGTGGGTGGAAGAGAGGCACTGTCAATCCGTGTGGAAAGGATTTGTGGGAGAAGACACAACTGTTCAAGCTTCTGTTAATCCTGCTTACCTGTCACAGACAGCTCGCCTCAAGGCCTGATGTTCTCAGTCTCTGGCTGTTGGCTACATTCAAAGCATGCCGGGGTGGTCCAGAAGACATTTTGTCAAATGCCTTAGTTTAGTTTTAGAAGACCGAAGTACTTTAAGACCATGATAATTCTGTTCTTTGGTAGCTGACTGATATGACTGTTTTCCTTAACAGTCTGTGAGAAAAGTAAAAATGTGTTAACATAATCAAAAGTGTGTAGGGGGGTCCTCTATGGTATGGAGCATAGTGCATCTTTTCTCCCCATTGCATCAGGGAAAACCTTTGATTCCAGCATTTTTGCTGCTTATTTTCCCTTCCCTGTGAAGGCCATTCTTCCTAGTACCTCTATTGTCATATCTCTACCTATTTGGGCTGTAAGTTTTCAGTTCCAAAAGGACACAGCATGGTGATGATGAAGGGAGGCCTCAATAAGTGCCCCATCCTTTAAACAAGAGTACAGGGAAGGGTGTGCAACATTCCAGGAAGCTGAATCTGCAGGGACAGTCACCCACTGCCCTCCCCTCCTTGTCCTGCCCATTGCACATGCTTAGCTGTACACTGACTTAAAAAGCCCTCAATGGCCTCATTACATTTAGGAATCTTAACAACATCAGCAGCAACATTGATATTATGTAGGCAAAGAACTGCAACGAGTTTGTAGTTCTGTAGGTACCACTTTAAAATTGCTTAGCTAAGGGTTAAAAGCTGTTAAACAGCGCTGGCTGGTTTGTTCACAAGAGTTATTACATTTGTAACTTGCATAAGGATGAAGTCACTGAGGGCAAGTTAGACGTGGGTGTAACATTGTAATAGGAGTGTAGTCACCATTGCAGGGGGTATTTGTACCTCATACCCGGGGAACATGTACATGGGAAAGCACCACAGAGCTCAGATGCACATAAGGACCTTTACCTAAATCTCTCTGGAAATTGTTATTGGAGGAAAGAGAGGGGCCGAACTGCCCAGGTGCACCTACTGCTGTTCCTCCAGCTGCCTGCAAAGAACTGATCAGAGCATTCTACATTGGTGGTAGAGCAGCCCATTAACAGTGTTTGTGTGGTTAGCTCTCATGCTAATGATTCCTAACAAAATTGCTTGAGAAGAACAACTGCCCTGTTACCTTGCCTTGTTGCACACATATCTAAATATAACCCAGAGCTCATTTTCTGAGGAACAAGTACTGGCAGGTCCTGAGACAGAGATGGGAATGTCTGATAGCTCTCAGGTGCTGCACCATCCCGTGGCTGTGGCTCATTTCTCCTTCCTTATGCCAGGAGGTCTGAACAGGAAAGTGCAAAAGTTGGACAGAGTTGGGCATCTGGAGGGAAGAGACTTGCAGTGTTCAGATAGCAATCTTGTGCAGGTTTGTGATGTACTGAGGCCTGCTGCACTGCCCAGAAGGTGGAAGAACTGAAGTCATTCAGATGTAGCAGATATTACAGTGATACTCTCTCCAAGAGTATCTCTGGAGATTCTGATGTCATTCTCCTCTTTTAATGAATGAGGAAGTCTACCTCCCTCCAGTCTCCTCATTGGGAAAACCAAAATGCATGCCAGAGTCAATATGGTGCTTTCTTGTTGAAGTCTTTCTGTGATGAATGATGACTAAAATGCCTAAGATGCCAAAAATAAGATTATTTCCTTTTCAGACTTGCTCACCTAGAGGTGAAACTGTCATTCTTGCCTTCTTTATAATCCTTCACCACCTTTCTTCCTTGCCTGCCTGTGTATCTCTGTTCCTTCTTCCCTATCTGTTCTGACTGTGGACCAAACTCTTTTTCAAACTGTCAAATGTACCTTAACTTAACAAAATGTTGGTCCTGCATGTTTTTCTTTCATGTGGAGAAGAAAACATGTTCCCAGTATCAATTCTGCACGCCAAAGTTGTTTTCTATCTTCGCTGCAGAGCTATTAGAAAAGAAAGGGCAGAACTTATCCCTGCATCTTGAAATTTCTGAAGTCACTTCAGTTTCAGAGTGATAAACTGTAACTGTTGCAGATCAGAAGCTGCTGTACATATATGAATTCAAAATAACAAGAGTGAGCAGGAACAGCTTTCCCATCACAGGCGTGTCACTTGTGGTCTACACTTCTCCTCTGCCTTGATGTGCTGTGAAATGTCCTGGCAGGTGCTAAGTGTTATCTCCACAAAGTCCTGCCATGCACTGCCCTATGCAATCCAGTCACTGCAACATCTTATTCACTGATTTATGGGCACAAGTTAAAAAAAAAAAAAACAACAACATTTATTTTTTACTTTACTTTTGACAACTCACGAAGATACATCTTCAATATCCACATTCACACTGATACGTTTCATTCTTGTGTCCTTATCTTATGTCGCATAATTTTTACAAACAAGATTCTGAAAGCTCCAGTTGGATTTACTCTTCTCTCCATCATCTTCCCGTTGTAGCACCACAGAGCTCAGATGCACTTTTCCTGCAACCTTATATTAGCCTTATATTAGCCTTATCTTTTCCTCTTCTAGGATGCAAATTGTTTTTGTTTTTTTTTTCTTTTAATCTTCATAGCATGTAATCTTGACTTCTGTACTCACTGAAACCCAATCTTGAGGAAAACAAACATGTTTTCATGTTATATACATGTTTAGTGTTGACATCATAGAGGCTGTAAATAAAACAATGAGGTGGAAATAGGATTGCATTAACTTAAAGCTATATGTTCATATAATCTGAAATTTTGGTTGTTAACATCTGCATAAATTCAGTGTTTACATTACATGTTGAATCCGGTTATACCAAAGAAAACAGGAGGGCAAGGTCGATTTGTAATATTTGTGTTATTCTTAAGTAACCATTAAAGTCAACAGATAACATACTTCTTTATAATCAGGTACAGATTCTGAAAAAATTATTCCAGAGCTCAATTCTCATCAGCAGATTTCATTACCTTCAACCAGATATCGGTATTGATTGAATTCTTCCTGGTTCTTAGGGACGAACTATGGCCTACCACTCCCCTAACTGAAACCCAGGTTATCACAAAGAGCTCTGGTCCTTGTCAAGAAAACAGTTCCTCCTTTCTGTGACTGTAAAATGCAGGAGAGAGAATTAAATGGGCTTTTCTTCTTTCATCAAATGGGTTTTTCCGTTCTTCATTTTATCTTTCGTTTTTTCCTTACAGAGAGACAAGGAGATGCTGCATTGGCTTTATTGAATTTTTTGTCTGTGTAAGAGGTTTTTTGGTTTTTTTTTTGTTAAAAAAAAAGAGTAATTTTGTTTTAAATCTTATAACTGTCACAGAAAATAAGACAAGATTATTCTCTCTGGGCAGTAAGAGCAGGAGTACACAAGTGCTACATTAGGCCGTCCACATCTTAAATGACCAGAGAGACAAAAGTAATATCATTAAATATAACCAGAAGTTTAGAAGGCTGCTTTAGTTTAGAAAGCTGCGGTTTGGTAATACGGGGTACCGGGATATTGTTTACTGGAAGCAGAAACACAACATGGAAAAAAGCAATATTGATCTACTTAATAACTGGTACAGAAATTCACATGGAAAACAAACAAAGGAAAAAAGCACAAGGCAGCAGGGGAAGTTTGCCTACCCTCTAGTGAAATTCCAGGAAGGCAAAACAAAACAACTACATCTTTATGAATTCACAGACGTTAACAGATTGTTTACAGCTCTATAATAAGTGCAATAGGAGGTGGTTTGAGACACTATTTCAATAGAGTTTAGCGTTTTAGGAGGTAAAACACATGGCCAAAGGAACCGGTTCTTAATCCATATTCAGAGCTGAGAGAGGAGTTTGTGTTACTTCCTCCTCTTCAAAATCAATTTAAACTGTCAAAATAGCTTTAAATCGTCAGATTTCGATTTTAACCGCAAGAAAACCCTCTAAAGAATAAGATACAGTGGTTGCTGTAGCATTTCTGCCGAAAGAAAATTTTTAATTTGCAATGAAAAACAAAAGTTTCTCTCTTCAGAGGTCTCTCCAGCAGCAGCACACGGGATTTATCGCCTCTCCTTTAACTCAGGAAGCGTGTCTGCGGCTGGAAACTCTCCCGAACGCAAGTACCTGCTCTTCTCCTCCCTCACCGAGGAAACGGGGCGATTTGGTGGCAGAAATTCCGAGGAAAATACACTTTTGTTAGTCCAAAGAAACACAAATCGAGCACACCGAAGGGCTCCCCGGCCGTGCAGCGGGGCGGGCTTAGCAACGCACCAATCACCGCGCGGCTCCTCTCTAAAAATACGAGCATCTGACCCGCGCCAGCCCAATTGTGTTCGCCTGCTCCGCAGAGGACTCCGCCGCGATGTCCGAGACCGCTCCCGCCGCCGCCCCCGATGCGCCCGCGCCCGGCGCCAAGGCCGCCGCCAAGAAGCCGAAGAAGGCGGCGGGCGGCGCCAAAGCCCGCAAGCCCGCGGGCCCCAGCGTCACCGAGCTGATCACCAAGGCCGTGTCCGCCTCCAAGGAGCGCAAGGGGCTCTCCCTCGCCGCGCTCAAGAAGGCGCTGGCCGCCGGCGGCTACGACGTGGAGAAGAACAACAGCCGCATCAAGCTGGGGCTCAAGAGCCTGGTCAGCAAGGGCACCCTGGTGCAGACCAAGGGCACCGGCGCCTCGGGCTCCTTTCGGCTCAACAAGAAGCCCGGTGAGGTGAAGGAGAAGGCTCCCAGGAAGCGAGCAGCTGCTGCCAAGCCCAAGAAGCCGGCGGCCAAGAAGCCCGCGGCTGCTGCCAAGAAGCCCAAGAAGGCAGCGGCGGTGAAGAAGAGCCCCAAGAAAGCCAAGAAGCCGGCAGCTGCCGCCACCAAGAAGGCGGCCAAGAGCCCCAAGAAGGCCGCCAAGGCCGGCCGCCCCAAGAAGGCTGCCAAGAGCCCGGCCAAGGCAAAGGCGGTGAAGCCCAAAGCTGCCAAGCCCAAGGCGACCAAACCCAAGGCAGCCAAGGCAAAGAAGACGGCAGCCAAGAAGAAGTAAGTTATCCCAGAAGAGTCCTGCTCTACCTATTTTGATATCCAACGGCTCTTTTAAGAGCCACCCACACTTTCCCTAAAGGAGCTGAGGCACCGAGGTCGTCAGAAACCTCCGGCACGGATCCAGCAATTCGTAAGTCGTCAGAGGTCAATTGCCTTTTCCCCTCCGATTACCGAAACCTAACGAGCACGGTTTAACGCGGCGGCTTTAGGGAAGTGTAGACTTTGTATCTTTTGCCGAGTAATTGGTTTGACTACCGTGAAGAAATGTTTTATAATGATTTGATAAAAATCGGGTGACGCTTTTTTAAGAATATATTTTGTAACAAAAGTAATGGATTTCCCAGGCGCAAGCTACTACTGAGCCATGTCTAATGTATTGTGTTGTTCCTCTTTAAGATGTCTCCTTAAACACTTTTGTGTATTAGGGGAAGACGGGAGATTTTTCTTACTGACGCGATAACAGCCCCGAGCTCTCCCATCTCTTTTGTTCCCGCTGAGACAGAACAGCAGAAGCTGCTGTTGGAAAAGCCCGCCCTGGCCGAGGATTGGCCACGAGGAGCCCGGCCCGCTGCCCCTTCCCCCTCCCACCGCAGACCACGCCTTGGGCCCGGCGCTTTCGGCCGCGTTGAAGAAAGGAACAGGCGTGGGGGAACGGGGGGAGGGGAAGGGAGGGGGCGGGCGGTGACGGGGCCTCCCGGAACGCATTGATTTCCTTTAGCGCGGTATACGAACTGAAAGTGTAACGGCGCGTCCCGGGAGAAACTTCCTTTGGGAGAACGCTTTGGCACGACTTTGTTAACGGAAGCATGGAAAGCGTTGCTATTATTACCCAACAAATAATACTGATAATAAACATGAAAAAGGAAACAAACAGCACGGCTCGAGTAATTCATACACCTGCGCGCAACTGTATTGTGGATTTCTGAGCTCTTTCTCGAGACTGTGGGTGGCTCTGAAAAGAGCCTTTGGATTATTCTCTCCAGACTGTGCTGCCTTCGCGGTGCTCACTTGGCCTTGGCCTTGTGGCTGTCGGTCTTCTTGGGCAGCAGCACAGCCTGGATGTTGGGCAGCACCCCGCCCTGCGCGATGGTGACCTTGCCCAGCAGCTTGTTGAGCTCCTCGTCGTTGCGGATGGCCAGCTGCAGGTGGCGCGGGATGATGCGCGTCTTCTTGTTGTCGCGGGCCGCGTTGCCCGCCAGCTCCAGGATCTCGGCCGTCAGGTACTCCAGCACGGCCGCCAGGTACACCGGCGCGCCGGCGCCCACCCGCTCCGCGTAGTTGCCCTTGCGCAGCAGCCGGTGCACGCGGCCCACGGGGAACTGCAGCCCGGCCCGCGACGAGCGCGACTTGGCCTTGGCGCGCGCCTTCCCGCCCTGCTTCCCGCGGCCCGACATCGCTGCGACTGAACGCTCAGACAGCAACCAAACGAGGAACGCAGCGCGCAACCGACGGAGCTCGGCTACGCTCTCGCTTTGGCTCCTCGCCTCTGCGCTGATAGGCTGACGTCTGGGTCCGCTCTGGGCAGCCAATGGGAAAGCGAATCGAATTTGAACCAATGAAAAACAGTTATAGGGGAGGAATGGCGTGTTCTCGAGTTCTGACCAATGAAAGTGTGCGAAAGGAATACTTCTCATTTGCATAGGGGGGCTATAAATAAATGGCCTACGAGCGCTTCCTTTCCATTCAGCTGCTCGTTCTCGTGTCCGTCTTTATCGGTACGTGAGTGCGTTTTGCCGCTATGCCTGAGCCGGCCAAGTCTGCGCCCGCCCCCAAGAAGGGCTCCAAGAAGGCGGTCACCAAGACCCAGAAGAAGGGCGACAAGAAGCGCAAGAAGAGCCGCAAGGAGAGCTACTCGATCTACGTGTACAAGGTGCTGAAGCAGGTGCACCCCGACACGGGCATCTCGTCCAAGGCCATGGGCATCATGAACTCGTTCGTCAACGACATCTTCGAGCGCATCGCCGGCGAGGCGTCGCGCCTGGCGCACTACAACAAGCGCTCGACCATCACGTCGCGGGAGATCCAGACGGCCGTGCGGCTGCTGCTGCCCGGCGAGCTGGCCAAGCACGCGGTGTCCGAGGGCACCAAGGCGGTCACCAAGTACACCAGCTCCAAGTAGAGCGGTCCTGATCCTCACTTTGAACCCAAAGGCTCTTTTCAGAGCCACCCACCTTGCCAGAGAAAGAGCTGGAATCATTATCGGAAGACAAGGAAAAAGCATAACTATCAACACGGCTTTCTACTTCACATCTTCAAATTGCTTTCTAAAAATAATTTCTGTAAGTACCATTGCCTGCCAGTTTTGTTCCAGAAAATATAAGCATTTCTGCTATCTGCAATATTTGTCTGATTTTTTAATGACAATTTTGATGTGGGCTTTTTTTTCTTCTAGGTGGGACTTTCCGTTCCCTCCCCCCCTCCCCTTTCTTTTTGTTTTAAGTCTAGTTTGCAAGGTTACCTTTCATCACATCCCAATCAATGCCTCTCCGTTCGGGTTTTAAGAGATGTATTCATGCAAATAGAAGCGACAAAAGCGCTTTTGTAGGTTTTACATTGCTGAAAGAGACTCACGTTTGTTTTATTGGTAATTTTAACTCCATGAGCAGCGTCCTAGCTGCTGTATCGACATCAGCCGCTTGAGGGTGCCTCAGTCCCAACCTATAGTCGAAGCGAGGTGTGTGTCCACGGTGCACTATAGTGTAAAAGAATTTGGTTAGTTACGGTTTACACTTTACAATAAACTGTAACTGTAGCCCAAGCCTCCATATTTAAACACCACGTGTGGAAGTTAATGAAATAGAAATCCTTTCTGACAGTTACAATTTTCTTCTGTATATATGATTTTTTTTTTTTTTCTAGTAACTTGCACAGCTTCTCCTGTTTTAGGAGAGGCTCTTTCCCCTTGTAAATGCAGAGAAGATGAATGTTATTTAGTATCTACTTCACCTTTCCAGTATTTGTAGCTCATTAATTAATTAAACTACTGAGAAATGCAAAAGTAGCCACTGTGGGCTGACCTGTTAAAGCACACAGAATCACACAGAATGGCCTGGCTTAGAAGGGACCTCAAGGATCATGAATCTCCAACCTTCCCCCCACCCCCCACCAAAGGCAGGGCCGCCAACCTCCCCATTTAATACTAGACCAGGCTGCCCAGGGCCCCATCCACCCTGGCCTTGAATACCTCCAGGGATGGGGCATCCACGGCCTCTCTGGGCAGCCTGTTCCAGCACCTCACCACTCTCATAGTAAAGAACTTCCCTCTGACATCCAACCTAAATCTTCCCTCCTTCAACTTAAAACCATTTCCCCTCACCCCGCTATTATCTACCCTTACAAAGAGTTGATTCCCCTCCTGTTTATAGGCTCCCTTTAAGTACTGAGTTATCAGCCCTGAAGTCTTCCATCCAAGCCCTGGGTTTTCCAAATATTTACCACATTCTCTGGTAATTAGACATTGCTGCAAATGCAGAACTGAGCTGTTAACACTGTCTCTCAAACTGCATCTGAATAACCCTTATTTCTAAGCATTGGGCCGTGTCCTCAGCAACACTCTGTTTCATCAAGAACTGCAGAACCACTGGACTCGAGCTTTCCAGCACAGACCGCATGTTGTGTTTCAGTACTGATACAGAGACAGTCATTAAGTCTTTATTATTTTAGTTACTGGTTGATTTATCAACATTAATTTCAGCTTGAAGGCTGCTGTGGGAGGACTCTGTTTTGATTTCAGACAACTGATGCTGGGATCCACCCTTCCTTCGGATCCACCCTCCCTCCTCCCTGTTCTCTTGCAGTTTCAAATGGCACTTTGAGATCTGCTCTCAAAGTATCTTAGAGCAAACTCAAAGGGCTTTCATTTTTCTGCACCTCTCTGTACACTCAGTACTTAAAAAGATGATTAAATACAGCGTGTTCCAACCTTTAATTTCTTAGATAATGTAATGTGTGGGGGGTGTGGAGAGAGAATCTAGAAAATATTTAAAAGTACTCCTACTTTGAAAGTGGTGATGCTCATTGGAACCATTTGTCAGAAGCTATTATGCTCAGTAATGTGTTACGTAAAATTCAGATTCAGCCGTGTTGGCCTAAAAAAATAAAGGTGCATTCTATCCCCCCAGCTCAGGAATGCACCAGCATTATCTCAGCCCTTCTTCCGTTTGCATGCTGGGTGCTTCATTTGTGGAGCTTTCACATCAATTGGGTTGGATGATCTTAAAGGTCCCTTCTAACCCAAACCATTTTATGATTCTATGAAATTCAAGGTAATCTTCCTCTCTTGAAGGCTGTTTCATTACGTGCATTTCTTACTCAAATCCTAAAACTCATCAGCACAGAAACTACTGATTATGATTGCTCCTTCCGATCTCAGTACAATATTCTAATGTGGGATATAAGTACTCACATACTGCTGTGCTGTGAACACAGCATTCTTGCCCAGACACACACACCATCAGATCTGACTGTGGCACCATCACTGCTCCATCTCTCAGTGCTGAGACCCCAGCCACTGCAGTGACAAAAACCAAGTACTGTCAGAAATGTTGTGTGCCTGCTTTCTTTTTAGCAGTAATAACAGCAGTAAGAATTAGGCTCAGCAAGAGTAGCAAACAGTTTTATCTCACAGGATGACAAATGTTCAGAATTAATGAAAACAACACCATGAATATAAAAACCACACGATAGTGCATTATACCATCCATTATATTCTTTAAAATTCTTTACTATTAGATCCAAAGCAGTTACCATTGTCTTCCATAAGATGTTCTACTCAGAGAACGCTTCCCAGGAACCAGAGAGCAGAACAACATTCACATAAATCATCCTGAGAAATGCTATAAAGCACAGCCTTCAAAAAGGCCACTGATATTGTATTTTGTGTACTGTCAGTGCCTATCTTGAAAATCTCCCTTCATTCACATGAACAGAAACACACAGTAGGTTTATATTTGTTTATATGGACATCTTTGTCATTCTATCAATCAATCACTTACACTGTTTTGTGCCTGTAGCGTGTTATCAAGCATAAGGTATAGAAAAGTTAGAAGCTGCCATTACCTTATTTTTCTTTTCTATAGTCTGTTAGAGTCAAGCAGTTTTGGAAAGACATTACTTGTCTAGATTAATATACATGCAGTACATTTTATATTTGTCAGTCACTTATGAGGTAAAATGAAATGAAACCACATGGTCTGTTCTTTGCAAAAGTGGAATACAGCATCTGAGCGAACAAGTAACTGCTGCTCTGCTTAACTGACAACACAGCCCAGGAAGAAGATTCAGGTATTATAAATAGAATGATCAGTGCCAAAGATCTGCTTGAGAAACTGAACAAAACAATCACACTTCTGTAACTATTTTATACCGCCTTCCTGGCTGGTTGGTTTCTTTGAGTCAATATTTGCTCACCCACTTCTCAGCTCACATTATTTTTCAAGTTGCCAGAGATTATTTGTTATTAAACTCAGTGCACATTATTCAAGTTATTGCTATGCTAGTTAAGCCACTCCCATCTTTATTTTCCAGTTTGATTACAAAAGAGTATATTTGGAAATAATTTGCACTATGAAAGTGTAAATAGTAGGAGGGGGGGAATCCCACTGGGAAAGCCCTTCTCCCTTGCCCAGCTCACACACACAGGATGGGAGAAGAAACATGACAAGGAGCAGCAGCAGCCAGTTCCCTCAGGACCAGGTCACAGAGCCAGAGGCCTACACAGCTGCAAAGCAGCCTCTGGAACTCATCAGGTGCAGTATTTCTTATTTTGTTATTTTTTTTAATGTATATGTTTTTGGTGGCTGCAAGTAACTTGCCATACTTTGTGGCCCTTCCTGATGCCACTCTCAGAGCAGCTTCAAAAGTATTCCTTGTCACTCATGATGCTGACCCTTAACCAAAAAATGAATTCCATTTCCTTTTAACACAAACACTCTGGTAGCAATTCTGCACATATACTCATTTTAAAACTGGAGAGAACGAGGAGTTTATATATGAGAGGAGTAGCAGGACAGCTCAGAATTCTCAACACCAGCAGAATCCACAACTGTTTGTACCACTGTTTGTGTCATGTGTAGATTTTAGCCTTGAAAGACTCTTGAAAAGTCCTGAAAAGGAAAGAAGCAAAGGCTATGGAGTTACGGATGAACATAAGACTTCAGACAGAGCAGGAGAGCCTGTGCTACTTCAGAGCAGCATCAGAGATGTGAAGAAACAGACGCCTCTCCTGCGTGCACTGCACCCACTGCTCGTTTGGCAGAAAGCAGCAGCTGCTGCTCCCCCAAGAGCCTCTCAGTTGTGAGACAGTTTCTTTGCCTTTTGCCCTTGGGACACAGCAAGACTTGCTTTTTTAAGTCATTCTGCACACACACAAAAGAGGACATTACTATAGAAATGATACAGCTCCTTAAATAGGGCTGCTTCCTTATGCTCCCCACACACTACCACCCAAATCAGCATCACAGCAAACACAGGCACCTGGGCTGAGCTGAGCTGGCTCAGAGGGCTCTATTTGTCCACAGCAGTTTCATACTCAAACTTTCAGGCTCAGCTGTTTGCAATCACCGATACAAATCCCCCAGGAGAAGTGAAATCATCATGTGGGTGTCACACACGTTTAGCTCCTGCAGAAAAGAACACACAGGCTGATGCACCTTGAGTCCTACAGGATTACTTCATGTCATGCAAAGCTCCGTGGAAGAAATGATATGAATTCTTCAGGTCTATAACAGCAAACTTTGACTGCACATTATGAGCTAAGAAAAAAAAAATAGTAAAAATCAATTGCTCAGGTGTCCTCCTAAAAGGCTAATAGAATCAACCAGAGAGATTCACTCAAAAGACAGCTTAGTAGAGACAAATAGATCTACAGCAGCACCTAGGTTTCGCAGCTAGGAACAAAAACCCACGGCCCGTTCTGCCAGGAAGGACCACCCCTTCTGCGTGTTAAAGCACAGCGCAGCGCCCCAAGGGCGGCGGTGCAACTCCGCCTAAGCGGACATTGACGAGGAAAGACTTGGGCGCACACCGCAGCACCGCCTCCACCGGCAATGCCCCACAGTGAGAGTTGCGTGCGGCTTTGCGTCAGAGCAGGGAGACGTTTAGAAGCGGCTGTATACCAAACGGAAGGCATAAATATTGACGATAAAACAGCTTACACACATCCGATCAACACTCACGGGAAAAATTAGAACTGGAAAAAGTGCATCAACTCTTTTAAAGAAATTGTGGGTGGCTCTGAAAAGAGCCTTTTGTGCTTGTTTCTGGATTTGTTTTAAGTTGCGCTCACTTGGTCTTAGCCTTATGGCTGTCGGTCTTCTTGGGCAGCAGCACGGCCTGGATGTTGGGCAGCACCCCGCCCTGCGCGATGGTGACCTTGCCCAGCAGCTTGTTGAGCTCCTCGTCGTTGCGGATGGCCAGCTGCAGGTGGCGCGGGATGATGCGCGTCTTCTTGTTGTCGCGGGCCGCGTTGCCCGCCAGCTCCAGGATCTCGGCCGTCAGGTACTCCAGCACGGCCGCCAGGTACACCGGCGCGCCGGCGCCCACCCGCTCCGCGTAGTTGCCCTTGCGCAGCAGCCGGTGCACGCGGCCCACGGGGAACTGCAGCCCGGCCCGCGACGAGCGCGACTTGGCCTTGGCGCGCGCCTTCCCGCCCTGCTTCCCGCGGCCCGACATCGCAGCGACTCAGCAACCACCAACAAACCAACAGCGCCCAGCGAAGTGCTCTCAGGCAGCGCCCGCCCGCTTATATTCAGTTCGGGCGGAGCGGAGGCGCGCAGTGTGATAGGCTGAGCGGGAGTTGCAGGGCGTGCAGCCAATGGGAGAGCGAATCGAAGGGCATCCAATGGCGGAGCGCGCGCGTTGGTGTCGTCACAAGGCCGAACTTGCAGCCAATGGCAGTGCGGCGCTGCGGAGCTGCTGCTTTGCATAGCGTCGCTATAAAAGCGGCTCCCGCGGTCAGCTGCTTCACTTCGCTCCGTAGGAGTGTTTTTGTGTTGAACGCTTGTTGGGTGTTCAGCATGCCTGAGCCGGCCAAGTCTGCGCCTGCCCCCAAAAAGGGCTCTAAGAAGGCGGTCACCAAGACCCAGAAGAAGGGCGACAAGAAGCGCAAGAAGAGCCGCAAGGAGAGCTACTCGATCTACGTGTACAAGGTGCTGAAGCAGGTGCACCCCGACACGGGCATCTCGTCCAAGGCCATGGGCATCATGAACTCGTTCGTCAACGACATCTTCGAGCGCATCGCCGGCGAGGCGTCGCGCCTGGCGCACTACAACAAGCGCTCGACCATCACGTCGCGGGAGATCCAGACGGCCGTGCGGCTGCTGCTGCCCGGCGAGCTGGCCAAGCACGCGGTGTCCGAGGGCACCAAGGCGGTCACCAAGTACACCAGCTCCAAGTAGAGCGGTCCTGATCCTCACTTTGAACCCAAAGGCTCTTTTCAGAGCCACCCACTTATTCAATGAAAGAGCTTTAATTACTGTGTTTTACTGAGTGTTTTCTCTGCTAACAGAGATAGGGCTGTCGTGTGTCTTTTATCCTTCTATTCGGTATACATTTTCATCTTTCGTTTTATTGCCCGTGTAATCCGGCGATTCTCCGTGTTTCCTGAGCTTTTACTTTTTACGTCAGTTTATAAATCTGTTCCAATGGGGGGAAAAAGAAACCGCCGGAGCAAAACAAGCTGGTCTGGAAGCGTGTTCTCCAGGTTAAACGCTGTTAAGAAAGCCTCAGACCAGGCCCTTGACGAAGCTTTTCAAATGCAAACGCTTGTATCTGAACGGAAGCACTATAGCCGCGGCGGACGCTGTATCGCTGTATAGGAGCGTTACGCCGCAGCCCAGGGGCTGAGTCACACCTGGGTGTATCGCGCTGATCGGGATATCGTTGTCCATTGGCTGGAGAGGCGGAGGACCGCTCCCTGACCCTGACGTCACTGAGTGTCGGGTGAAACCCGTGTGGTGAGGCTCTGTAGGGAAGCGGGCGGAGGAGGCGGTGCTGAGGCTTGGATGTCCCCGCGCGGTGCGGGGATGTCTGCTCGAGCAGTGCCTGTCAGAGCCGAAACCCCTTCTCTCAGCCCGCGCACGGGGTACGTTACCCAGCAGGAGCTCTCCTCCCCCATCCGTCACTTTACACGTGCTCAGACTGCGCAGGAAAGACGCTTGTCGCCTAATTAAGATGTATACTCAGTAGTTCGCGCTCGTTGATTTTCTGCGTGATCCTTAACGGTACCAGAGCAGCTTTATAGGAGTTCATCATAATGTTCAACGATAACAGTGTGAATGTCTTGGCATGAGTGAGATGGTGATAAGGTATGAAAGCCCTTCCTTTCCTCAGTACTTTGACCACCTGATACCTGGCAATAAATTCAGGGCCTTCAGCAATCACTTCAAAATCCTCTGCAAACCCGTATTCTGTCTAGGGAAGGTTGTTATTCCTAGATAAGCAAGGAGATCTGGAGCCTGCAAGTAGGATCCCAATATTCAACAAACTTTGAGGGGGTACGCCGTACCCTGCTAGAGTTGATAACAAGGTCAAAGTGCTAATTAGAAACTTAGTCAACAGCCATATTTTTTGTAAATAAGTTCTTGACCATATATAGGACCCGGCCTGTGTAACGTGCAACCTTTAGCCTGGATAACACCTCGCAGTGGAACCTCACGACACTAAAAACTCCTTGCAAGGACACTGTATTTACATAGCACGTGCGTGGCATTAGATTTTAATGTTATATTCGATTTTAATATTTTTTTCAATTCTCAGAATAGGCAGGGAATTTGGGGAAATTGTATGGATATTCACGTTTGAATGTATTTAATGTGGCTTTGCTCCTGCACTTGTGTGTGAGGAGCAGTGATCCTCTAATGAACCTACTGCTGCTATAAAGTAATGTCAACTTTCTAATCTGTCATTTGGGTTAGCGAGTTTCATCCCCAGATTTTGGTGACAGTTTTTCACTCTTATGAACAAATGTTCTACCAATCGTCTTAGCCCTAGTGCTTGCATATGAACCATACCCTTAGGTTTATTATTGTTATCACCATCATTATTATTGAGGATAAGCAGAAACCCCTCTTCTCATTGGGTTTTGCAGGTATGCAATTGTGACCTTTCTGCCATTTATTGTCTACCAAATGTCCCCAGCAGACATTGGTGAGTATTACTTACTGACTGGGAAAGAAAGCTAAAAGAAAGAGATGGTGAAAGACAGCTGGAATTCACACCAGAAGGTTCAGTGAGTAAATACCCGGCAGTATAAACCAATTTTCCTTTGGGTGTTCCTTATAAAACTTCACCTGGCAGTCACAAGCACAAGAAAACAAAAACGTACCAGCCACTGAGGTGTGCCTTTGTACGTATGTTGTGTTTAACTGGATGGAAATTTGAGAAGGAGGAAGCTGAACTCACTCCTCAGCGGGGAGCCTATCAACCTGATGTCAGAGGAAAAGGGAACTTAGTTGAGACAAAAAAAGAATCACGCCACTGAAAGCAATGGTTTTAGCACCCTTTTGTTCTCCCAGAGCACAGCCTTCCTGCAGGAGCGGTGCGCAGAGACACCCTCACAGCCCGCGTTGCCCTGAACTGTGTGTGCCTTTAGATCCTATCAGAGAATTAGTTCCCTGAACACCGACTGACCTTTGGAAGATGATTCTGGGGCTCTGGTTCCATGGAATGGGAAATCTGGCCTTGGCCCTTCAATACAGAGCAAAAATGTAAAAGACGATTTCACTCCCATTCTGCTTGTAGGTCTGTCAGAACAGGCTCCGTTCCCACAAGGAAACTAGGCTAGGCCCTTCCTCCCTTCATGATACGTCCACTGCTGGGATAATATCAGGGCTGGTTCCCCTTGAGCTGAATGAAGATGACCTGTTGTTTACTTGGAGTGACCCACTTCAGGATTGCTGCTTGGATTAATATTGACTGCAAGGTATCACAGGTGTCATCAGAAGTGCCTTTCAGCCTGTTGTCTTTGCTTCCTCTTTCTTTCACCTATCCTCCCTTGCATTCACCTCATCAATCTGATTCTGCTTCCTGCTCATGTTTCCAGTAATCTTCTACACACAGAACTCTCCTATTGCCACTCCTCCTGGGAAAGGATCATTTGTTCCTTATGGCACTACAAGCAATGCCTGAAGTTACTGAACGTGTAACGTCCACCTCTTCCCTGCCTCATGAAACACCTGCTTTCTGTCTCTGGGTTGTAGTTCTGAGTTATAGCAACTCAGCCAAGAATTGTGCTGAACTTCATCATAGTAGGTCTAGAAAGGCAGGAGAAGCTTGTAGCAGGTATTAAGAACCAGAGAAAACATTTTATCATTTCTTTGTCCAGCTGAACAAAGAGCAGACACCACTCTCCACATCCTGCTCCAGTTGTCTGTGTGCAGTCACACAGGTGTAGATCTACAGCAGTAGAAGGATGGACATAAGAGAGAGAGAGTGGCAGAAGTGTCATGGTGGTGTAAATGGACGATATCTTAAGGAGAGACGAAAATACCAGGGGACTTGTGAATCAAAGCTGAGCACCACTGAGTACCTGCCTCAAGTACCCAAACATCAACAAGATGGTTGGTAACATCCTGCCAGAAAGTGGACTTCTGGTGGCCCCACATATTCTGCTGCAGTGGTCCTACTGGCAGGTAAGGCAGCCAGTGACAAATCCTGAGCCACGTTAAGAGAAGGCATCACATAAACTACAAATGCCCCACTGATCTTGCTGGTACCACTACCACAACCTCCTTCTGAAATGCATAGGTTTCCCAACCCCAAAATGTCTGGGAAGGACACGTGCGTGCCAGCTTTTCAGTGTCTCATCTCTACTGCTGACTTTGCAGTGTTCTGCTGTTCGTCCGGCACAGCCTACAAGGAGGAAGGGCAGTTATGATGTCTTCCCCATCCTGAAGCACTGCAGCTGGTGGCACTTTCCCATCTGTGCAGCACTTATTTCCAAGAATGATTATTTCCTAAGCTACTGGGCATTTAAGTAGCAGCTCAACCACCTCCACCTCTCCACACTGCCAACAGATGTAGGAAACCGTATAGGACAGTTCAGTTCTCAACAAGGCTTGTTGTTGCACAACTGTCACTTTGTATTTCACCCTGATACAATCCATACCCACTTTGCCATGGCTACCAGGCAGAAGTCGAAGATAGCGTTTTGTTCTAGTCTTGAGGTGCAAATGAAAGCTTGGCCAGGCAGCATGCACTTTTACTGAGGCTGTTTGTGGAGTGGACAGCTCAGGAGAGTGTCTCCTCTGAGCAGACCCACAGGGGAAGGAGCTGCTGTCTGCAGGGTGAGCAGCAGCAGTCCAGGCACAAGGTGCCAGGAGATCTCCAATGACATGTGCAACGTGTGCTGCAGCAAATAAACTGTCTTGTTAACGTGCCATTGGAAAGTGACATTTCACATATAATTACAGATTCATTAAGGTTGGAAAAGACCTCTAAGATCAAGTCTGACCATCAACCCTTCCCTGCTGTGCCCGGTAAGCCATGTCCCTATTAGAGCATGTGACTTAAGGGCAGAAAATGGAAATCTGTGTTTGAAGTTCTGTTCATGTTTACCAAAAATAATCCCGAACATTTGTCTGAATGCCTGGAAATATTCAGTATACCGCATCTCAGTGATACAGAGAGTTTCCTCCTGGTCTCCAAAGTGCTGTACACATTTTTCAGACATGTCTCCTGTGACCCTCCCAGCTTATTAAATGAGTGATGCAAGTGGAGAGAGAGAGCAACGAATGGCTGTTTTCTCTCTCCCTGAATCCACGTTCCCTACTGGCAAAATCTCTTTTTAGTAAGACATTAATTTACATGTATAAATTAATCAGTACAGTAACATTTTCGTACATGTTGTATTTATGTGCTATTGATGCATTAAATACTGAACATGAAACTCTATATTGACTGATAGATCTGAACCGATTCTTGGAATTACACCTTAGCTGAGTTTGGGAGCTTTTAAAAACTGGGTGGCCTGGAATGAAAAAGGAGCTGTTTTCTCCTGCTTTGCATCAAACTAAAACTGAACATTTGAATTCAGAATGTTTTTGCGAGGAGATAATTCCAGGACTAGTAAAGAAGTCTATAATGGATGCTTCTGACTAAATAATGGTAAATTTTCTGCCCGATGCCTACTATGCATCTGGCTATGGTTTTCTTACAGAAGGATATTACTGATCTATATGGGAATTTTAAAAATCTATGAATACTAAAAACCTCTTATTATGAAGAAGAGTCCTATACTGGAGACTGAGCTGTAAGCAGTAGTAATTCTTCCCAATAGAGAAATAGATTATTTTCCTCTTTCTTGTAACAATGTGTTATTGTTTAGAACACCATCAAAAATCCATTTTTAAATAACTGTCTTTACCCATGACCAGAAGGTGCCCCGTAGATCATCCTAAGTCGAGCAGATTTGCATTGCCATGAGTGACTTTGTGACTTCATTCATTTATTTTTTGTGTATCTGGAGCACAGAGAAGTCAGAATTAACCTAATAGAATCACACATAAGAAGTGTGAATGAAATACAGCATCGGTACAGATAGTAGCTCTAAATAACCTCATCTCCTTCTCTTGCTGTTACACTCTCACATGTGATGCTATTATGTTGCTTGTCTTATGCAGACAAAAGCCACTCTAGGACGCGACCACATCTCTTGGTGGTTTCTCACACTTTAATTGCACCCAAGTCATGGTAAATCAGTGCTGCTGGCAAAATCCTTAAACTATCTTCATTACTGCCATAACTTCACAAGAGTTTGTGTGCTGTATTACTACAGGAAAAGCAGAAAAAAAACCAAATGACTGAATTTTCATAACAGGAAATAATCCCTCGGGTCTCCTGTCCTTTCCCACATTGTACTGCATATTTCTGAACAAGTAACTCCACTATCCAACCCATCCCAAGAAAATCATTTTATACATATTCAATTTATCCCACATCACAAAATCCTGCCTTCGTAAAAGGAAACCCTTCTCCCCCCCCACGCTGCCTTCCCCAAGGTTGTTCTGATCTGCCACCAATACCTCAAACATGAGCTCATCTGTAACTGTGTGTGTGCGCGTTGTGCCACTCTCTGGCCTTCTACCAGGGGGAAAGAAATGCATGACAGCAGGAACGAGCAAAGCTCTGTCTCAGAAATCTGAACGAGCCCAGAGAAGAATTGTCCAAAAGCTGCCATGGCCTCATTTCTTTCTTTAGGCAGTTTCTTCAGTGACATACAAAAGGTTAAAAAACGAAACTTGCTGCCAGCAGGACCAGTGCTGAGAGCAGGAGACACTACGCTGTAGTTGTAGGTTATGTCCTCTCATGTGAGGCCACAGAGCACAAAATAACCTACCGCTGCATCCTGCAACAGCATTTAATAACTGGAAGGCAAAGTTGGCTCTATTTTCTGTTTTCATCAGGATCTCGCAGCCTCTCATCAGATCCTCTGTGGATGGATCCCACTTGGATCCTGTTTCTACATGTCTCACCAGAGAAAAAAATATGTGGTGTAAGATGGGAGACTGTAGCTCCGCTTTACATATTCAATGCTGTGTTTCATGTTTTCCTGAAATACAGGATTTTAATAATAGTCTATATATAAAATGAATGTGTATGAAATGAAGCATAGGGGACAAAGCAACAGAAACAGATCTCTCATTATAAGCTAGACATTATTAAGGCTCACAATACTATTTTTTTTTGGCTTTAGAGCTCCAGATATCAGCTTGTAGAGTGTAGGAGTGCTGAGAAGGAGAGGAAACAGCAGATAAACATAAATGAAACAAAACGTATTTATCACAGTTACAAAGTTAGCAAATACTGTGCCATACTGAAGTTTAACTCAGAAGGATACAACCAAATGCAAAACAAAGTTTTCCCAGGTTATGCAAGAGCATTTTTTTGACCTGGGAAGAAAAAAAAAAGCCAAGCAATTATGATAAGAAGTATCCAACAGCTGTATCGTAGCATTTCCTCTTTAGCATTGCCCTCAATTTCCTGCTCTAGTTTACCTTGGCAGTGCTGAGGAGAGAATTGTTTGATCACCCACTGGATTTATGTTGCGTTGTTAAAGAAGTCCCTGCAGCCCAACCTGCAGTGCTTTCCATGCGGAAAACAAGCACATCACACCTTGATTATTTGTCACTCAGCTGCCGTATTTGACTGGCAATATGTCCTCAACTATAAAAATAATCCCAAAAGTAAACACTTTATCTTAAAATGTGAACACGGGGATGAATGTATTTGCCTACTTTGGTTAATCAAAAGGGTTCTTTTGGGAGAAAGAAATGGAAATACGATTAACTGAAATGTTAATACAAAGATGAAGAAAGCTGAAGAAAGCAGAGGAAGAACATCTGTATGTTCTTGTAAGAGGTTGGCACTGCTGGCTAATTAAACAGATCTGGCATTCATTTAACTATTTCTGGTGAAAGACACATTCTTTCTTCACTTTTTATAAGCTCTGTGCAAAGCCATATAGGGCACTATGTCCAAACGTTTTGTTATTTCTAAGAGATGAAACCGTGTTAACGGGAAGCAGCTCCTACCCCAGCTGCAGAGCTCGGAGGAGACTTTGTGTTACTTGCTTCTTTTCAAAGCAAATTTAAGCAAAGAAAACGACTCGAGATTACCTCCATTTTGCACTACATTGATAAAAAACCGTCTCAGGAACATGAATCCGCTGCCACTGTGGCGATGCCGTCAGAAACATATTTGCAATATAGAAGTAAAAATAAAAATCTTACTGTCCAGCTCTTCATGCAATCCCCAAACTCAGAGATTACAGTCCTGTATAAACGTCATTTTACATCTGAGAGAAAAGAAACTCAAAAAGACAAAACTACCCTCTGTCCCCAGCACCGGGGTTAAGAAACGGGGTGCCGCGATCACCAATTTTTACCAAAATCACACTTTTTTGAGCAGGAAGAAACACAAGCCGAGATGCAGCGCGCCGGGCGGCGGGGCGGGGAGGACTCCGCAACGCACCAATCAGCGCCCGCTGCGCTGCTATAAATAAGGGCGCCTCGGCCGCCACTGCCGCTTCACATCGCGCAGCTTCGATATGTCTGAGACTGCTCCGGCGCCCGCTGCTGAGGCAGCGCCCGCTGCCGCCCCAGCTCCGGCTAAGGCTGGCAGTAAGAAGCCGAAGAAGGCGGCGGGCGGCGCCAAAGCCCGCAAGC
Source organism: Pavo muticus (assembly GCA_016647715.1). NCBI lineage: Eukaryota > Metazoa > Chordata > Aves > Galliformes > Phasianidae > Pavo > Pavo muticus. The sequence goes on from JACDJE010000012.1 coordinate 2,860,989, forward strand.
CCGCGGGCCCCAGCGTCACCGAGCTGATCACCAAGGCCGTGTCCGCCTCCAAGGAGCGCAAGGGGCTCTCCCTCGCCGCCCTCAAGAAGGCGCTGGCCGCTGGCGGCTACGACGTGGAGAAGAACAACAGCCGCATCAAGCTGGGGCTCAAGAGCCTGGTCAGCAAGGGCACCTTGGTGCAGACCAAGGGCACCGGAGCCTCGGGCTCTTTCCGCCTGAGCAAGAAGCCGGGAGAGGTGAAGGAGAAGGCTCCCAGGAAGAAAACGCCCGCGGCCAAGCCCAAGAAGGCAGTGGCCAAGAAACCTGCAGCAGCTGCCAAGAAGCCTAAGAAGGCAGTGGCAGTGAAGAAGAGCCCTAAGAAAGCCAAGAAGCCGGCAGCTGCCGCCACCAAGAAAGCGGCGAAAAGCCCGAAAAAGGTGACCAAGGCTTCCAAGCCCAAAAAAGCGGTGGCTGCCAAGAGCCCGGCCAAGGCGAAGACAGTGAAGCCCAAAGCTGCCAAGCCCAAGGCGGCCAAACCCAAGGCAGCCAAGGCGAAGAAGGCGGCCCCCAAGAAGAAGTAAGCCCCTGTGGAAGAAAACCCCTGACCTGCTTTTAAACCCAACGGCTCTTTTAAGAGCCACCCAAGATTTCCCAAAAAGAGCTGAAAGCACATTTTTATTTAATTCAGTGGTAAAACAATTTTTTCTGCTTTTTGACTATCCCATGTAAGCGTATTAAATACATGCTGAAAAGCTTTAAAGCCTTATAATAGCATCAAGAGTTGTCCCAACTATATGCTGTAACGTAGGTGGTGGTTCACTCCTAACGAGTCACTTCCAGATGAATTAAGTATTTAAGGGGTTGAAGTCTTTTCTTCTTACAGAAGTGTGAATATTGTAGCAGGTACTTAATGCTTTTGTAATTACGTCTGACCACGGGAGAGGGGAGAAGAGTCATAGGCAGGGAATGAGTGTTCATGTACAGCCAGACTAAGCTGAGGAAGGACCAGACAAGGGGAAGATACAGGAAAACAACAAAAACATGCATTAAAAGGGCTACAAATAATTGAACTCAGAAAACAGTTTCATTAATGAATTTAGTACCAGTTTTCCAGAAACTAATTTATTAAAGGCACTCACTGAAATCAGTATATTAACAAAAAGCAATTTAGCTCCTTTTCAGGAATTGTGGGTGGCTCTGAAAAGAGCCTTTGGGTTTCTCCACGCACTGTCCTCAGCTTTTTCACTTGGTCTTAGCCTTGTGGCTGTCGGTCTTCTTGGGCAGCAGCACGGCCTGGATGTTGGGCAGCACCCCGCCCTGCGCGATGGTGACCTTGCCCAGCAGCTTGTTGAGCTCCTCGTCGTTGCGGATGGCCAGCTGCAGGTGGCGCGGGATGATGCGCGTCTTCTTGTTGTCGCGGGCCGCGTTGCCCGCCAGCTCCAGGATCTCGGCCGTCAGGTACTCCAGCACGGCCGCCAGGTACACCGGCGCGCCGGCGCCCACCCGCTCCGCGTAGTTGCCCTTGCGCAGCAGCCGGTGCACGCGGCCCACGGGGAACTGCAGCCCGGCCCGCGACGAGCGCGACTTGGCCTTGGCGCGCGCCTTCCCGCCCTGCTTCCCGCGGCCCGACATCGCTGCGACTGAACGCTCAGACAGCAACCAAACGAGGAACGCAGCGCGCAACCGACGGAGCTCGGCTACGCTCTCGCTTTGGCTCCTCGCCTCTGCGCTGATAGGCTGACGTCTGGGTCCGCTCTGGGCAGCCAATGGGAAAGCGAATCGAATTTGAACCAATGAAAAACAGTTATAGGGGAGGAATGGCGTGTTCTCGAGTTCTGACCAATGAAAGTGTGCGAAAGGAATACTTCTCATTTGCATAGGGGGGCTATAAATAAATGGCCTACGAGCGCTTCCTTTCCATTCAGCTGCTCGTTCTCGTGTCCGTCTTTATCGGTACGTGAGTGCGTTTTGCCGCTATGCCTGAGCCGGCCAAGTCTGCGCCCGCCCCCAAGAAGGGCTCCAAGAAGGCGGTCACCAAGACCCAGAAGAAGGGCGACAAGAAGCGCAAGAAGAGCCGCAAGGAGAGCTACTCGATCTACGTGTACAAGGTGCTGAAGCAGGTGCACCCCGACACGGGCATCTCGTCCAAGGCCATGGGCATCATGAACTCGTTCGTCAACGACATCTTCGAGCGCATCGCCGGCGAGGCGTCGCGCCTGGCGCACTACAACAAGCGCTCGACCATCACGTCGCGGGAGATCCAGACGGCCGTGCGGCTGCTGCTGCCCGGCGAGCTGGCCAAGCACGCGGTGTCCGAGGGCACCAAGGCGGTCACCAAGTACACCAGCTCCAAGTAGAGCGGTCCTGATCCTCACTTTGAACCCAAAGGCTCTTTTCAGAGCCACCCACGCTTTCAGTAAAAGAGCTAAAGCGCTTGATGGTGATATTTTGTTGTTTTTATGTCTTCATAAAAGCAAAATAAAAAGGATGTTATAATACTATCACGTGTTAACTGTTTCAGAGTACCTGCTAGCTTATTGCAACATGTTACAGTATCTTCAGGAAAGCCTGCTTATCACAGATCGTTAAATATGACTTTAGAGTCTAATTATGTTGTCTGGTTTGTGGGACACTACCAACAAATGCTGATGTTCTCACCAATGGTTGAACTGACCTCTTGTGTAAATGATTCCTTACATTTCCTCCACTTGTGTATGAGTGAAAATCATGTGAATTAGGCACCGCTAAGGCATAGACACTGTACAATCGCTGTATGATATTAACAGAGTTTAAGGAGTGTAAGTATCACTATCAACGTTCTTTCAGGAGAGAGAAAGCAAATAGGGTCACTTCATTGTACTGTTGCCTCAGTACCGCGCAGCAGTGCCCATGGCACCGAGCACGCTGTCCCCCACGCCCTAGTCCTCAGCTCTCACCCCTTCCTCTCCGCAGCCCCACCGCTCCGCGTTGCAGATCCAGGGGGAGACCGGACGGGACGGGCAGGAGAGCGGTGCTCGCGGGACGCGCAGCAGCCGAGGCGCGGCGGACCTGAGTGAGGACTGCACGGCGCTCCCAGGCTCAGGAAGGGGGCGGGGCCAAGGTCGCGGGAGCGCTAGGCGGTTCTGGGCGCGTCTCCCCGCTCTCGGAGGTGAGCGGAGCCCTACCGCGGGCGGGTGGCGGAAGGCGGGGTCGAGAAGCAGCCCGGCAACGATCGCACTGCCCGAAGCGGCGGCTGCGACCCGCGCCTGGAGCGGTGCTGCCGCGGCCCTGAGCCGATAAGCGATTCCTCAGTAGCAGCGAACACGGAGGTCTCGGGAGCACGCCGAGAAGAGCAGGCTCTGCTTTAGGTGAGGGGAGCGGGGAAAAGGGAGAGTCTGAGGCAGGGGCAGCGGGACTGTGCAATACCCCCATCACGCTCAACGCCGCTTTTCGTGGAGGCGGCTCTCAGATTTCTCCTTAAACAACGGTGGAGCCGGCAGCGAAAAAGCCGTCCGTGGTGGGCTGGCTCAGCGCGGAAAAGAGCAGGCGGATTGGACGAGGCGGGAGGGGGAAGGGCTCGGCGGCTCCATCTGCCAAGGAGGCGGGGCGGGGCGGGGCGGGGGCAGGGTTCCCGCCTGCGGAGCGCGGGCTTTTCGAATGGCCGCCTCGGCCAATGACAGACCGCCTCCCGAGAACGTCCAATCGGCAGCGAGCGTGCGGCTATAAATACCGCCGCCGCGCAGTGCTTGCTGCTGTCTTCGGTGATAGCAAGGAGTGTTTTGTGTGGTGCTGTGCGATGGCGCGCACGAAGCAGACGGCGCGTAAGTCGACGGGCGGGAAGGCGCCCCGCAAGCAGCTGGCCACCAAGGCGGCCCGCAAGAGCGCGCCGGCCACGGGCGGCGTGAAGAAGCCGCACCGCTACCGGCCCGGCACGGTGGCGCTGCGCGAGATCCGCCGCTACCAGAAGTCCACGGAGCTGCTGATCCGCAAGCTGCCATTCCAGCGCCTGGTGCGCGAGATCGCGCAGGACTTCAAGACCGACCTGCGCTTCCAGAGCTCGGCCGTCATGGCGCTGCAGGAGGCGAGCGAGGCCTACCTGGTGGGGCTGTTCGAGGACACCAACCTGTGCGCCATCCACGCCAAGCGCGTCACCATCATGCCCAAGGACATCCAGCTCGCCCGGCGCATCCGCGGGGAGCGCGCCTGAG